>JANAVB010029816.1:5654251-5691815 GCA_029216955.1 Iris pallida | reverse complement strand
AACTGTAATAGATATATAATATATATATATATAATAAATATATATATATATATATATATTATATATATATATAGATATATATATATATATATACAGTTAAATATATATATATATATATATATATATATAAAATATATATATATATAATAAAATTAAAAACAAAAAACAAAACAAAAAAAGAAACGAAAGGGGAGCTCGAACTCGGCCTACAGGAACGGGGTTAACATGCTCGGGCTGGCGGGGTCAGCTCGGGTTAGTGATAGGGATAGGGTTTAGTTAGTTTTATTATGAATTAGGTTAATGGATTTAAATCCGTTATGTGCATTCAACCCGAAACCCAATCCAATAGACCTGTGTCCTGACAGTTAAGGACACGAGTTTCGAACCCGATACTGAGTCCTGTGTCCTGGGGCTAAAATGACATGCCGACACGAATGTCAGTGTCCATATTTATCACTGGACACCCAACACTGGGCGAGTCCATACGTGTGTACACGAAACAAAAACAAAACGAACACGAAAAGACACGTACGTATCCGATGGGCGTTGTCGATCGGGGCTGCTGGCGGTGGTTGTAGGCGTTGGGGTCGCTGGAGAAAAATAGGACGGGGGTCGCCTCGTCGAGACGCGTCGATCGGCAGTGGTGGTTCGTCGGGAAGTGGCTCTGGGTGGCAAAAAAACCTAGATCTAGGGTTCCGGCGAGGGTGGTCGGAGAAGACGAGCTAGGGCGTGGCTAGGGCGGAGCTGTGGCGGTCGGGGTGATGTTTCTAGGCTAGGGTTGAGTCGGGGGGCTTTTATAGGGAGAGAAGTCGGTCGGATTATGGTTTTAGATTAGGGTGGTTAGGGTTAGGGTTAGGGTTTCGGTGCTAATCGCCGGAGATGGCGACTGCCAAGGTCGGTGGTCGGGTGACGGTTTTGCGGAAACCCTCCCCCCTTAATTAGATATTACAAAAATACCCACCGCCTTAGGAAATATAAATTCCTAAATTACAAATAGGCCCCCGTTATTGCTCTGTGCAAATTTAATTTGCACAGACAAATTGAATATTGCAAACACTATTTAAAACAATTAAAACAATTGCAAATTGATATTAAAACAATTTAAATAATTACAAAATAATATTTTTTGCTTTAATTATTTAAAAACTATTTTAAAAATTCTAGAAAAATTCCTAATAATTATAATAATTCATTTTAAAGATATAAATGTTATTTAAATTATAAAAATAATATTTTTAAAAACTAGGGGCTTACAAATCTTTCCTCCTTGAAAAATTTCGTCCTTGAAATTCACAAGGATAGAAGACTCTACAACATTCTAACATAGCAAGCAATGCAACAAATGACTAAGGCTACTATTAAGACTAACCTCTAAGGTATCAAGCGGGAACGGGTGGTTCCCTCGCGGCTGTTGGGTCGAACAAGTAAGGATACTTCTCCCTCATGTCCGACTCCCTCTCCCAAGTAGATTCTTCCGGGGAGTGACGGCTCCAAGCTACTCGTACTAAGGGTATAACTTTGTTCCTCAGCCTCTTCTTCCTCCTGTCCAATATCTTCACTGGCTGCTCAGTAACTGCAAGGCTCGGTCCGGTCTCCAACTCTGAATGATCTAGCACATGGCTGGGGTCCGAAATGTATCTCCTCAGCTGAGACACATGAAAGACATCGTGAACTCCTGCTAGGTTGGGTGGAAGTGCAACCCTGTAAGCTACCTCTCCGATCCTGCCAAGTATCTCGAACGGCCCGATGTATCTGGGGCTCAACTTGCCGCCTCGTCCGAACCGGATCGTCCCTCTCGTAGGTGATATCTTCACCAGCACCATATCTCCGTCGACGAACTCCATCGGTCTGCGACTAGCATTGGCCCAGTGTTTCTGCCTGTCCTGAGCCTCTTTGAGCCTGTCTCTGATCATCTCGACCTTCTCTGCTGCATCCGTGATCATCTCTGGCCCAAGCATAACTCTATCCCCAATATCATCCCAAAAGAGCGGTGTACAGCATCGTCGTCCATATAGTGCCTCGAAAGGAGATATACCGATGCTGGCTTGGTAGTTATTGTTGTATGAAAACTCTACCAAGTGCAGATGGATCTTCCATGATCCGCCAAAGTCCAGTACACAAGTCCTCAGCATGTCCTCTAGCGTCTGTATCGTCCTCTCGGACTGTCCATCTGTTTGTGGGTGGTACGCTGTACTGAACTTGAGTCGACTGTCCAACTTTTCCTGCAAGCTCCTCCAGTAGTGGGACATGAATCTGCTATCTCGGCCCAACACGATGCTCACTGGTACTCCGTGTATACGGACTATCTGTTGCATGTATAGCTCCGCCAACTTCTCGGTGGAGAGCCCCACCTTGAAGGGTATGAAGTGCGCACACTTCGTCAGCATGTCAACGATGACCCAAATGGCATCCTTCCCTCCTTGGGAACGAGGAAGCCCTGAAACGAAGTCCATCGTAATATGTTCCTACATCCACTCGGGAATGGATAACGGCTGCAATAGACCAGCTGGCCTCTGACGTTTCGCCTTGACCTGCTGGCAAACTAGGTATCTCAAAATGAAACGTGATACATCCCTCTTCATTCCGTGCCACCAAAGATGTTCCCACAATTCACGGTACATCTTGTTGGCACCAGGGTGAATAGAATATCGCGATCTATGCGCCTCCTGCGAGACTGCCTCTATCAGCTCTCCCTTCGGCACGCATAACCGGCTGCTATGCCTCAAGGATCCATCCTCTGCTATGGTAAAGTGATCCAGCAATCCAGCGAAAGCTTGGGCTCGAAGTCTGCGAAGGCTCTCATCTGTAGACTGTGCCTTCTTGATCTACTCCATCAAACCTGACTGAATGTCTAGCACCATCATCTGTATCACTGATCCTGGCCGGACTATCTCTATACCAAGCTTTTCCAGATCTTCTCATAAATGTCGATCTATCATCAGATACCATGCCATCGGATGCCTGCTCAGTGCATCCGCCACCATATTTGTCTTCCCGGGGTGATACTGTAATTCGATGTCGAAGTCTTTCATCAACTCCAACCATCATCTTTGCCTCATGTTCAGCTCCTTCTGCGTGAACACATACTTCAAGCTCTTGTGGTCAGTAAAGATTTCCACTCGCTCTCCGTATAAGTAGTGTTTCCACAACTTGAGTGTAAAGATCACCGCAGCTAACTCTAGGTCGTGGGTAGGATAGTTCCGCTCATGAGTCCGTAATTGCCTAGATGCATAAGCAATCACTTTTCCATGCTACTGTAGGATACATCCTAGCCCCTTTCCCGAAGCATCGCTGTATATGGTGAAACCTCCAGACCCTGAAGGTAATGTCAGAACTGGAGCGGTCTTCAGCCTCCTCTTTAGCTCCTCAAATGCTGCCTGGCAGTCCTCTGACCAGATGTACTCTGCGTCCTTCCGTGTCAGTTTTGTCATGGGTTCAGCTATCCTAGCAAAGTCCTGGACGAACTTTCTATAATAGCCTGCTAAACCCAAAAAGCTCCTGATCTCTGAAACTGACGTCGGAGCCTTCCATGTCTCAACGGCAACAATCTTCCTGGGATCCACTGAGATCCCCTCTCCAGTGACTACATGATCGAGAAACTCCAATCGGTCCAAAAAGAACTCGTACTTCGACAATTTGACATACAACCTCTCCTGTCTTAGAATCTCTAAAACTGTCCGTAAGTACTCTGCGTGCTCCTCCGGCGTCTTCGAGTATATCAAGATGTCGTCGATAAATACTATGACAAACTTATCCAGATACTGGTGAAATATCTTATTCATCAAGTTCATAAAGACAGCTGGCGCATTTGTGAGACCAAATGGCATCACCAAAAACTCGTATTGTCCATACTTCGTATTGAACGTCGTCTTCTGGATGTCTGCAGCCCTGAATTTCACCTGGTGGTAACCAGATCTCAAAACTATCCTGGAAAATACCACTACAAGAAAATGCAGCATTTACGGTGCACAATTTACGGCACGCAGTAACTGCGTGCCGTAAATGACACACTTTTACGGCACACAAATTTGTGTGCCATAAATGAGTTATTTTTTGTCTTTGTTACGGCGTATTTGGTATGCAAGCCGTCATTGTAAACGTATTTACGGCATGCAGGTATGTGCGCCGTGAATGATAACTTATTTACGACATACATTTGTGCACGCCGTGAATGATTTTTCATTGACGGCATGCACTTGTGAGTGCCGTAAATGATAGCTCATTTATGGCATGCATTTGTGCACGCCGTGTATAGTGCAATTGATTCTTCTGAGAAACTTTTTCCTAAGTAATTGTTTCTCTAAAATCTCCACAAAGTTTATGCAAATTAACTTTCTAACTTATTTACGACACATGGATATGTGCACACCGTGCAGAATTTAGATATGAGTTAATTTGTTATGTTATATGGATTTTAGATCTGGACCCAATCCTTTTTATCCAAACAGGATCCGGACCCTTGATTTGTGTGGATAGAGTGTGGACCTCAAAACTAGACCATATTATCAAAATATAGAGGGTTTGGGTCGAAATAAATCATATCCAACGTGAACTAGACACAGGCACGATGGAAAACTTTTGAGATAATTAACACTACAACAAAAAAACTTTGTTAACAACGTTTTATTTACAATATTTTTTAACAATATTGTAAAAAGTTAAATCTTTTACAACTTTTTTAGTGAGAACGTTGTAAAATATCGATGATAAACAATGTTTTATATTTAAATTTTGTGGACCTCTTTTTTTTACAACGATTCACGATAAATGTTGCTAATATTTAATAATATTTTTTATAGATAAGTCAATGTTAGATGTTAAAAAAAGAATTTATAGAAGTTAGTCGTGTGTTGATCCTAAAATTTTTGTTTCGGTTTTTGCTCTAAATAAACAAATCAACGAAATATTAGAGCCAAAAAATCAATAAAAATCAACAAAATCTTGCCGTTTCTAAATTAGGGCCAGCAAAACAGTAAAATCTCGCGGGTTTTCTAACCTATTCCTAAAGTCCCGCCCCTGCCAACAATAAAAGTTAATAAAAGTATTCCCCATATTCCCAAACCCAAAAGCAAACCCAGAAAACCCTACGGAAGAAGAAGAGGAAGGGCGGGAAAGGAAAAAAATCTAGAAAACCTAGGGGCGTGCTATGGAAGAAGAAGAAGAGGAAGGGCGGAAAGAAGAGGAAGAAGAAGATGAAGAGGAAGAGGAACAACAGAGAAGAGAAGGAAAAGATTTTTGTTATATTGAAAATTATATTTGTAGAATTCTATATTAAAGTTAGACGATAGAGTTTTTGTTCGATTTGGGCGTGGACGATCGAGTTTTTTTCGATTTGGGCGACTTTTTTCTTTGGTCCAATCGAGTTCTTAGATTGGGCGACTTTTTTCTTTGGTCCTTGAGAAATTGAAGTCGAGGTCTTAGTCGATTTGGGGTCGCTGATGTGGGTCGCTGCCATCCTTTGATATATTTTTGCTGTTGTCCCGACTTTGGGCGACTTTTTTCTTTCATCCTTGTGAAATTGAAGTCGAGGTCTTGGTCGATGCAAATACTCTATAGTTAAAGATACGCTCACGTTCACGTTCTCGTTACAGTTATTATTTCTAGTTGGTTTTACCTTTTTCTTCCCTTATTGAGAAAATGATACGCTCACATTCTCGTTACTGCTGAATATTTCTATAAATAGCCATTCCTAAATCGATTAAAGAATATAATTTGTCCCCAAAGTGTCTATTGAAGTCCATGCAAATACTCTATAGTTAAAGATCATGAGCATTGAAGGATACATATTTATTACTCTAGATCCCGCACATCCAAACTACCCCCAACATATATGTACCGGTGACCCATATAGTTTGCATCCTGACTTTTCTTTGTTTGCATTTTCTTTGGAGAGAGTTGGAGAGTATTTTAGATATATGCATTAGATATTGAAAATAAATATATATATGCTGCAAAAGAAGAAGAAGCCTGCATTCTGCTTTTGTGAGATTATATGTAGTGTAGTCTCTATCACTAGATGTCTGACTTGGTGAATATCCATGATCTCTGCCTGTCGGTCTAATCTTTTCTGTGTATTAGAGTTTTTAGTTTGCTATGTGTTGTTTACTTTGCTTTTGGAGTGTTATTTGTCTTGTGGTCACTACTCAATTTCCAAGGATTGTTCTCTTCATGTCTGTAACTTCTGGATGGCTTATAACATGTATATTGAGTTATGCTCTTGAAAAATATATATAGGCATATCAACCGTTTTATGAATGCATGCAATTATATATATCTTATATATTTCATCGCACTTTGAATTGATCTTTGGCTATTTATCTTTGATCTGCAAACTTCTACGCTCTGGAATATTGGAAGCTAAAATACATGTACGAGATGTTTTCTTTTCTTGTCCTTCAGTTTGAGGACACGGATAAGTTTAGCTGTAAACTTCAACAAAAACTAATTTCTTTTGTAATCTATGTTTTATTTCTTTTACTTCTCATGCGTGAACAAAGAATATGGAGGCTAATTAAATTTAGTTAGCCTAAAATATTTGAAACTGCAAGAATGGTGATCAAAAGTAGGATTCATGATGAAGTGGTTTTCTTAATGAAATGTATTTTTTTTTTCGTTCTTCTTTTGGTTACAGTGACTATATTGAAGACTTAAAGTAGGTGATCAAGTGAAATCCGGAAGAGTAGCGGATATCTTTTATTACTTTGTAAGAATGATTTAGTTCTCCATATCCTTTATATACACTACTTTTGTTACAGTAAATACATTGTTAATTTTTTTTGTTATATTGAAAAATATATTTGTAGAATTCTATATTAAAGTTAATAAGGAGGATCCCCAAGGAAAATAGAGACATCATGGATAAAAGTTGGCTACACATTTTAAGGTTATTTTTAAATCTCTGAACTATATAATCTTATGAATGTACTATCTGTCGTTTCTTTGTAAAAAAAATTTGAATTTTTTCCTGGTGCTTATCATGTTTTTTTTTCCTTTAAAACTTGTAAAGCCTATCATGATGGTGCAAGGAGATTTGTTGATATGGTTAAAGCAAGTAAGGTAGATCTACAAAAGACTTAATGTCCTTGTAGCCATTGTATGAACCTACAATACCATAATTTTGATACTGTATATGATCACTTGATCATAAATGGTATGCATCCTCGTTACACTACATGGATCTTTCATGGAAAAAAGCCAAATACATTAGAAGATGGAAATATAGAGTTTCCAGAGACCTATAACATGTACAAAGATGCACTTTTTGACGATGATGATGATGTTATGGAGCCTATAGATGAAACACTACGTCAAAACATACATTTTTCGACAGACCAAAACCGTCGTAAATAATAAAAAATGACAGTTTTGATCCGTCAGAGCATCCGTCGTTAATGGCGCGTCCCAAAATATAAACGACAGTTTTGGACTGTTGTTTCCTTGCTGAAAAAAATGACAGTTTTTGTCTGTCAAATAAAAACAACAGGCTAAAACTGTCAAATAATCTGTGATTTGGTTGGTCATTGTCTTTTTGTTTTCAATAATTAAGGTCTGTCGTTTTTCTAGAAACATAATTCAAAAAAAAATCAATTCATCCATATCAAAGTTATATAAGCATGTTCATCCTCTATATAAACTGCTGAAAATATAATTTTATATAAACATCAACAATCATCAACAATGAAAGAAACTCAATCAAAATTGTATTAACTAATAAATGTATTGACTTTACATAGCAATATTCCATCAAAATCAAAATGAAACCCCAATGTGTTGTAGGTTTTGATGTAGTTCTTCACTGCCACAAATAAATTAATGCCTCCACACGGTTGGCAATCTCTAGAGCTTGATGTTCAGAAGAAAACTCAAGGCATTCCAGAAGGTGTTCATGGGTGAACTGATTGATGTATTTTGCTATATCTCTATATAGGGTTCTCATCATGATCATGGCAACCATACCAGAAAGGAATAGGACAGAAAGGAATAGGACGATCATAAACGAATTGTCCAATGAATTTGGTCGTCGTTCATAAGAAGGTAAGTATCCCAACAAGATGCCCATTTAATGTTGCAGGCCTGCGAGGGGAAAAATCCAAAAGTGAAGTACAAGGCCATCATATGAGGAAGATAACAAGTAACTTAATGCAAAAATAAATGCACACCTGAAATGATACATCATAATTGAACACTATATATGCCTCGTCTGCTACTTCCTGAGGCGTTTGAGAACCTGAAGCTATTTTGGTGTTGGGGTTGCAGGTTACCAATTTTTGGTTCTTATCATCCCACTCACTATACTCATGTTGCACACTGTTTGGAAGAATAAAAGGTGACTCAATAACAAGAAACTTCTAACAAATAGATATATAAAATTGGTGATCTACATATCTGATAAGCTCCCATTCCTGCCATGCCTAAGAATGGAGAACATACTGTATTTGATATGAATTGACAAGAATCATTGAAAGAAGAACACATAAATGGAAATCTAGGGTTTCTTTATTGATACTTTGGGGAAGAAGAAAGTAAGATACATATGTAATCTAGATCTAGAATTCAAAATGAAAGGAAATTAGCAACAAATTCTCCATGCCACTCTCTGTGCTCTCCTCCCTATTTATAGCTAAGTAACTACATTCTACCATTCACTAATTGATTAGCTGACTAAGCTGATTAGCTGCTGACAGTGCTAATTGGCTAGCTGACGTGGCCTATGACTGTCTTATACTGGTACTAGTTGCTGATATGCAGCAGTGCAATACTTTTGATACCATCTCATACTTCTGTTACCAACTCCTCCACTCTAATACTTGAAATGCTCTGATACCAACTTCTCTGCTCTTATATCTGAAGCTTACTGCGAACTGCTATACTGGAATTAGGATACATTTGAAGAGGAATGTATCAATATCAGTTAATATATATACAATGTATAGATCCCCAAGAAATCATACCTATATGTTTTGGGACTAATGTCTATTGGGAATTTTTGGTATACATAAATAAGAGCCTTCATAAATAGTTGTCGAATAGGATCTATGATGAGGATAACTAGAATCACCTTTGTGCGCCGATATTTTTTGTGTCTTTCTCTCTGATTTCTTGATCTGGATTTATGTAATCAAGAAGATCTAAAACACTGAAAAATAGTTCTTTCTCTCAAGATATATACGTTTATAGCAGCTTTAAGCAAAGAATTTGTCCTTTACATTCCAAGTGACAAACTAGCCTGTAGTAACATTTTGCAATTTTATATCAAGTTATCATAATTATAAACGCTAAATAGCGTTTGTTTCGGTATAGAAACAAAAAAATAGAGATCTGTTGTAACTTGCAACAATTGTGCTAAACTAGCTGTCCCTATTCTATAAGCACCTTGGGATTCCGAGCGGCCGGGCCACACAAGTTTGTTTGTTTTGGCCATTTGACAATGAAACAGGAGAAAGGGTAAGGAGATTAAAAGTATCCCATGGTAAGATCTTAAGACTTGTGTTTTTTTTCCTTCACATTTTGTATCTGCTAACCTAGGCTTTAATTACCTTCTCTTCACCAAAGAAAAATTGAAGAAGACGTTTCAAATGTGCAATCTAGATTCAAGTTAATGGATCATACTATGTAAATTCTCCAGAAAAAAACAGACATTTAATCGACAATGCTACGTGAAACTATAGATAAAATGCTGAGATTATAGAATGACATGTAATTACTGGTTACGAAGACGTTGGTACACTGAGATGGATATATCGTCCAGGCCACTTGCTGGCCTAAGGTCCCTGAGAAATTGCTCGCAGATTCAAAATTCTCTCTGCTAGTCGAATGGCCTCCTCTGCAATCTGTCTTTCGTATCGTCCATCGCTGTTAAAAGGAAATACATGACATGTAAGAATCAGTGATATACTTGACTTCTCCCAATAGGATTGTAAGAATTCACCAAATTCTTGGTGTAACTCGATTTTTAGTCCGCAATCTTAAATCTTGAACTTGATTTACAAACAATTGAACAACTCTGGATGAAGAATGAAGAAACAATTTGGACAGGGAAACTAATTATTATTAATGACGATTCTCATCATTTGTATTGCTATGATTATTAATATCCAAACTGGTGTTTATCAAATGCTGCATATACTAACTCTTGTTTGTAAATATTGTTCGTCAACACTCGTTAATGTCGTAGAGATGCATTAAAAAAGGTACAATATATCCAAATTTTTGTACATAGGCTGCTATAAAAGAAATAGAGAGAATGGTTGAGAGACCTGATTGAGCAAAATAGAAGAAACGATTCATGTAGCAGAACCCAAAATTTTTGGATAGTCTTTTAGAATATACAAATAATAAACCAAAAGTGAAAGTTACTAAAGAACAACACTTTTCCTTTATGGAAAGAAAAGAAGGTGAAATACACCCAGTCAAAAATAAAACTTTAAAAAATAGGCATAATGCATTAAAGATATTAAAAGAAAGGTGAAACTCAGGACTACAAGTCACAATGAAAAAACTGAATACAATTAGAACCTTATACAAGTTTTGCAACTATTCAACATGGGTCAGTTTTGCAACTATTTAGAAAAATTTATTAGAAGTAAAATGTACGAATAAAATATTAAAGACAAAATATAAAGAAAATAGACATATAAATAGGTAGCTTTTCTTTAGTTGTTTAAGCTTTTCTTCAGTTGTATCAAAGGCAACAAATCAAAACCCCATACTTTTTATAATACCCACAACCATAAACCAGTGTTCATAAGAGGCAGTGTTCAACAGAGGCAATCTATAACTTTATAAGAGACAACGCTCATAAAAGGAAATTTGTAGAACTTAATTTCAATTTGTAGAATCAAAAATAAGAATCCGCACCTTCGAATTAGTTCAATAGTGAGACATTCTGTCAACATGCACTTCATTATCTAAGAGCAATATTTCTTACTCTACATACGTTTTTTATCTAAGAGCAACCACATACATGCGTGGGTAGGGAGTGAGTGTTCAGTGTTGTCTGCAGGGTACTGCATTAGGCTTAGGCAGTTTGCAGACTGCATGAAACTTGAATGCAGGTGTCCTAGAATTAAGAGTATATCAGAAGAGTTATAAGAAGTGGTTTACCTGTGCAGTCAATGAGTGATATGCAATTCAGTTGCAACTGCAAGTATCTACAGGATTGAGGTTGGGTAGGCTGCAGGCAATGCTCATTAGATGTATACCTGCAGCTAGAACCCTGGGAGTATGCAGCTGCTGCAGTGCAGATTTGCAGACCAGATGGCAGTGCAAAATGCAACTACAGTCTGGAAACCTGTGAGCAGAAGAGGAAACCTGTATGTGGAATATGATGGCAGTTCAAGAGTGTGTAGCTATATCCTCATTCATAATATGTTAATATAGATCATATGAAAAAATTAAAAAAACAATGAGAATTGAATGAGAGTCAATCGTGTATTTTACAGAACAATATTGGTTGCACTATTACAGTTGTATATTAGTAAAAATATCATTTAAATATTGGTTGCACAATTACAGAATCTTGGTTGCACTATTGCAGTTGTATATATTTAAATATCATTTAAATGGAATACAATCTCAGACTTGAGTCTAACGTGTATTTTCTAATGTAGACCCATGTATACAAAGTGAAATTGGAACTTGGTGGATTGACCCGTTATGGTTTGAACAGAAACACAGATTTGAAACTTGGTTTTCCTGCAAAATTTTCGTGTAAACAGAAAAACACAAAGTATTGGGATTCTCTAAGAGTTTGCATAAACACATGTACCTCCATTGGGAATTTGGATCATCTTCTCTACGGAATTCATAGAGAGAACACTGCAGCAATGTCAACCGTTGAGATTGCCATGTACAAGAAAGAACTGTCCTGGAAAACCCTTAAAATATGGTCAAATACACACCTAAAAGAAATGATAAATTTATAACCAGGAAGACCTTGGGTGGCAAGGAGTAAAATTTTTGTTAATGTATAAATTACTTTATCATCCATTTCAAAAATGGTTTTCTTGAGATTGTGCGTTTGTGGTTGTACAATTTGGATTAGGAAGTGCATCAATAGTTCTATAATTAGTAATCATGCAGTTTCTACAAAATTGTTTAACATGTTATCAAACAAGCCCGTTTCATTTTATTACAATGCATACATTAATGTTTTTGCAACTAATGTGAATGCTTACTCATTTCACTGCCTCAGTTTTTCATGTAAGGTTTGCAAATTCTTTGTCCTTAAATATAATTGAAAATATTTCCCTATTCTCTCTTAATGATGCATCTGCATCCTTTCTAGGCTTCATATATACCCATGCCTGATAATTGTCAAAACATCTAACATAGAAACATGAATAGTAATCATAAAAAAGACAGACGAAACAGACATATATAAAGAACACACGGTCATCTTCAGCTTGTACTTCAATCAAATGTAGTAGATGTTACTTTCTTCTCTGTTTATTTGCTTCACATGAAATCTTAATTCTCACTTGCTCTTGTCTCATGAAGTGGATCAAGAAATGTTTGATAACTTAAGTTATATGCCTAGTTCATAAGAGAGGAACAGGAAATGGGAGGTAGGCAAGAAAAAGAATGAAGGTTCAAATTTTATAAGATGTATTCTCTTTACCATAAAATAAACATCTCATCTATCCAGATAGATATAGGTTGATTTGGCAGAACTCGACGGTTCCTAGTGTTCTCTTTTCTACTCAACATTGTGGATGCTACTTCCACATACAAAAAAATGTTTCTATCAAGCATGGCTGGACTAATTTGTATAGCTCATAAAACCTCAACATACCATCCACTTACTAAAACAGAGAAAATATTTTAGAAATCCACAGCAGAGTATATCTAATATAGGTTCCAAAATTACTAAGCTTAAGAGGAGAAAGGAAACACGTTATAAAAATCTTATTGCTGATGACCTCAGTGCCACATACCTCAGACCAGCATATAAATATAACTATGATATTCCTGACTTCTTATTCTTGTTTAGATACTGCAATATCTACAAATAAAAATGCCAGAATTAATTATGTAGGATTCAGTTCTCCCTGTCCATGACTTAAAAGTTTCTGGTAATAAGCACACGATGCCAGATATCACTAGATTTTGCTCTGGCCTTTCAGGGCAAACTAGGAGAAACTGGGTTAGAAACGAACTTACATGACAACAAGACCGAAACAGTTGGTTAGTGACAACAAGTCCCCAGAGAAGTTGTTGTTTTGCATTTTCCTACAAGAGTTTTCACAAATCCATTTAAAGGAACATGAGTAAGAGACTCACAATGTAATCAGATTTTGGATTAGCCTTGTTCCCGAGGAATCATGCTTGAGAGTTTATTACTGGACAAATCAATACAAAGAACAATTTGTCAAGAAAAGAAGTTACTCAGTAAAGTTCTAAAATTCAAGCAGAAAAATAAAGTCCTGGTCTTCAAAAATATGAACATTACATCTCCACAACACTTCTTAAATTTCCAAACTCGGCTGCAATGTATCCAAAGATGCAATTTTTGCTCATGTTTCCACAACAACAACAAAGAAGAATATCTAAAGTAATATAAAAGAGAAAAATATTCACAATCAAATTATATATTACAAAAAGACAGATACAAGAGATGTTCTAAAACGCCAGGTGAGGAAGGTATTGGCCTACTGATATTATTGGATGATACATCACTGCAAAACCGATGTTTGTTTAAATTTGATATGAACACATCTTATTCACAAACTTATGAAGTAAAACCTAGGTGCTTACTACTTCGATTGTTCAATCAGTATGGGTCCCATACCAGTGTATGAAAGACATGCCTAGAACTTAGAAATACATAGATTTCCACTTCATCTATGATATCATAACGAAATGGAATAAAAAAATAGAAGTGCAGATAGATATACAAACTCATCACATGCAAGCAACTGTTGAATTAATAAAGCTTACAACACCACTATCTGAATGCTTCTTCATGGAGAAATTTTTATAATTTATAAAAATTGAGGCAGATCTTAAAGAAAGTTGATTCCATGAATGTTATCCATAAAAAAATTACATAAGAGTAAACATAAAGCAATACTCTATAAAGAAGGCATGTAAAAAAGAAGCATGTTAAGGAGTATATCTTATATTCGTCATTTTTAGAGTTTTCTATGTGAAGAAGCAAGGATATGAGTTCCCTAGATAGTCACAGTAAAAATAAAACAAATATAAAGTAGGTCAATTACCTTAATTATTAGAAAAGGAACTAATGCATAATATTTGGTATTTCACAGAGGAATCTTTAAATTGAACGGGTCCTTTTTCAGTTGCATAAGTCATAGATATATACTTTTTTCCAATAGCTAAAAATAAATGACGCCCAGATAATGAGAGAGACCAAACCTCTGAATCTACAGTTTGTGTATCCAACATTTTCACTCTCCATATCCCAAAACATCAACTTTTGTCCATAGTTCCAGTAATTACTTGCCCTGCAATACCAAATAGTTTACTTGCATATGACATTATTGATAACGGGCATAATCAGTTCCATTAGACGGTACAAAGTTTGAGACATAGATAACGTAGCTAAAAATGACTCCGAGGAAGCATGGAGGGCCTAAAGTCCACGATTACCTAGCAGTAATCAAAATTAATACAAAAGTAAACACATTCGCATAACCAACCTTGAACTAAAGTCCTAATCTTGAGGAATCTAGATTAGAAGTTTATAACAAAAAAATTGCATGTGCACATCAGCTACAACACTATCATTGTCTCGGAGAGCTGCTAAGTGTTCCATAGCATATGTATATAGGTTCTAAGTAAGTTCATAGTTCAATTAATCAATATAGTTTAGTCAAATGGACGTAACAAATAATAAAAATGGTCCAATCTGAATACTCCATGATTCATAGACATTAACACAGCTATAAGAGTCGAAGCTGAATATGTTCGGCACAACAAAATGCATAGTTTGGGGGTGATCCATTCCCATCCCCTACCATTTGTAAAAGCTCAAATCATTATTCATTTTTGAAATGAACAACCATTAGTGAGGGATTACATGACCAAAAATCGACCTCTCTCCGGCCCTGATGCACGCTCCACCCTCTGCATCGCTTACCAGCCTCCGCGTCGCTTACCTAGGTGTCCCCGATGCCAATAGCAAGGCTGCCGCTGGCAAGGCCCACCCAACTATGAGGAATATTTTGTACTCAAATATATTTTGTGCAGATCATAGTAGTGTGTGGTAGATATTAGGTCATCTTCCAGTTGCAGGCGTACTTTGTTATATCTATGAAGAGTAGTTCATGATAATAACTGGACTCTAATGACAACAATCCAAAGAACAAGAAAATACAAAGGAAAAAGAATCATGAGACTGATGCACACAAAAGCGTTTGAAGAAAGTCCCCAACGAACAATCTCTACTCTTCTTTCTCCTAGGGCAGGTTATGGTCCAAGAAGACATGGACAATCACCACAGACACCACCGCCACCACATACACTGCCATCACAGACACCACCGCTACCATTATCATCATCACCCTCATCCGCCATCACCACCACCAACTACCATCATCATCACCACTACCACCCCTCTTCTTTCTAACTCAAACCCGACATAGATATCGAGAATCATTAGGGATAAAAGATAAGAAGTTGAAGAGAATAGAGATGAGGTTGAGAATCATTAGAAAGAAAAATGATGTTGTAAGAGACTTACCTGTCCAACGGCTGAGAATCGAGGATTGAGAAAAGGGTTCCAGCGATTGAGAATGGAGGATTCCAGCGGCTGTATAAAGGATTGAGAAAAGAAGGGTTCCAGCCATTGAAATTGGGAATATGGTTTAGAAGAAGAAAATAAAGTTTTTTAGAGACAGGTTTTGATAAAAGGGTTCCAATAATTCGACTAGGCGCGGGATTTACAAAAAAATCGGGAGCCAAAACTTTTAATAGATTAGGGACTCTAAATTTTGATGTTAAACAACAGTTTTAATCCGTCGAAAATGCAACGATAGTTTTAATACGTCATTTTTGGACAACTCTAAATGTCGCAAAACGTCCATTTTGGTGTAGTGAAATAGAGCCTGATTTGAAAGATTTAGTGGAGGAGGCGGAACTTCCTTTATATTCGGATTGTACTATCACAAAGATGTCTGCAACGGTTATATTATACAAGTATAAATCTAGGTATAGCCTATCTGATACTGGTTTTGATGAACTTCTTAACATCATTCGAGATATTCTACCAAATGATAACATACTTTCAAGTTCATTATACTCCATGAAAAAGTTTCACAAGGCATTTGATTTAGGGTATGAGAAGATACATGCTTGTGTGAATGACTGTTGTTTATTTAGAAAAAATTTCGAACATATGGAGATGTGTCCAAAATGTGGTGAATCACGATGGAAGGTTAATAAGCGAACTAAAAAGGTTCGTAAAGGAATTCCTGTAAAGGTCTTGAGATACTTTCCAATCATACCTCGATTTAGGAGAATGTATAAATCATCTGAAAAGGCAGAACAACTAATATGTCATTACAATAACACAAGTCAGGACGGCATGATGCGCCATCCAGTTGACTCGTTTGCATGGAAGAAGATTGATAGTAAATTTCCAACTTTTGCAGCGGATCCTCGTAATCTCAGGCTCGGTCTTTCATCCGACGGATTCAATCCCTTTGGTGATCTTAGTTCTAGATATAGTTGTTGGCCAGTGATTTTGGCCACCTATAATCTTCCCCCATCTTTATGCATGTCCAAGGAGAATTTAATTTTGTCATTACTTATCCCTGGTCCGAAGCAACCAGGAAATGATATAGATGTATATTTGGAACAACTTATAGAAGATTTAAAAGAGTTATTTTCCAATGGAGTTAGTGTCTATGATGCATTCATTAAGACCACTTTTAATTTGAAAGCTATCTTGATGTGGACAATAAATGATTTTCCAGCGTATGGAAATTTATCAGAATATTCTACAAAGGGTAAAAAAGGCATGTCCCGTGTGTGGTGTTCAGACATGTTCAAAATGGCTGAAGAATGGAAAAAATTTTGCTTACATGTGCCACAGAATTTTTCTTCGACCTAATCATCCATTGCGGTTGAAAGCAACTTGGTTTGATGGAACCGAAGAGCATCGATTGAGGCCTAAAAAATTAACTGGTTCAGAGGTTCTTCAAGTAGTCAACAATATTGTAAATGTTTGGGGAAAATCAAAGAGCCAACAACATGAAAACAGAAAATGGAAGAGAAATAAAGATACCTATTATAATGATGGTGATGATCCTACACAGCTTACAAAGCGATGGAAAAAGAAGTCTATTTTCTTTGAGTTACCATATTGGGAGGTATTTTTTGTTCATTTATATTTAAGATTGAAAAACTTAATAGTCTTACTTGTTAAATTTAATATTATTCTTTTCATAATGCAGATTTTACTATTACGACACAATTTGGACGTGATGCACATTGAAAAGAATATTTGTGAGAGTATTATTGGCACTCTTTTGAATATAAAGGGGAAAACGAAAGACAACTTGAATTCTCGAAAAGATTTGAAGGTGATGGGCATCAGAAAAAAATTACATCTCAAAGATGATAAGATTAGTGCTAAAGGTACTATACCTCCGTACGTAATTTCAAAGAAAGAGAAGCATATATTTTGTGAGAGATTAGCAAATTTGAGATTGCCGGATGGCTATAGTTCTAACATTGCAAATCGAGTGTCATTACAAGACCACAAGATTTATGGCCTCAAGTCCCATGATTGTCACGTCTTAGTGCAACAAGTGTTATCAGTGGCATTGAGAGGTCTTTTACCTAAGGGACCAAGGATTGCTATTTTTCGTCTTTGTGCATTTCTTAATCAATTATGTCAAAGGGTACTTGATAAAAATAGACTAGAGCTTCTTGAAGATGAAATTGCTGAGACTTTGTGCATGTTGGAAAGGTTTTTTTTCCTCCTTTTTTCGACATTACGATCCATTTAACTATTCATCTTGGACAAAAAGCGTTAATTGTTGGACCAGTACCTTTCAGATGGATGTACCCTTTTGAAAGGTAAGGATATGTTTATGATAGAATACTATATTAATTATAGTCTAATTTGATTGATTACAAAGCTTAATTTTTTAAATCATGATTAGGTATATGAAGGTGCTAAAAGGATATGTTAAGAATCGTTCAAATCCCGAAGGAGGCATAGCAGAGAAGTATTTAGCTGATGAGTTGACACTTTTTTGTTCTGGATACATAAAACAAGCAGCTGATATAGGACATCAATATAGGCGTAATGAGGATTTTGAAGATAGCACAATAGTAGAAGGACGACCACTTGGTCAGGGTAGGACAAAAGATTCAATGACTTCTTCTATGTTAGAGATCGCTTATCGTTATGTTCTAAAAAATACTGCAGAAATTGATCCATGGAGAGAATAAGTTATAATTCTAAAGTACTAAATTTATTTTTCAATTTTTATTTCTCGTTATTCACCTCTAAATTATCTTTTTTTAATTGTTCCAGAATGCACAAAGAGCAGCTTATACGTTTAGATAAACGCTTAGCCAAGAATGAATCTCTTTTAGAAAAGCGACATATGAACACATTTAGTGAATGGCTGGGAAATGAAGTTAGAAATGGCACTAGCGGTCTAATGTCAGATATTATTAGATGGCTTGCATGTAGGCCTAAGAAGGAAGTAATGTTCTATTCTGGTTATGTTATTAATGGAAATCGATTTCACACAAAGGATGTTGAGAAAAGCACACAAAATTGTGGGATTTCTATTGAAGCAGAAACCATGTGTCGAGCAAGTGCGAAAGACACTTCACAAGTAATGGGAAAAGTAACTTACTATGGTATCATAAAAGATATCATGTTGCTGGACTATTACAAAATTAAAGTACCTTTATTTGATTGTGATTGGGCAAATATAAAAAATGGTATCAAAGTCGAAGATGGATTTACATTAGTTAACCTCCACCAAGGACAACATCAGTTTGAGAGGGATCCATTTATTTTTGCATCACAAGTATTTTATTCCAGAGAGTCAGACACATCAAATTGGTATGTTGTATTGAAAGCACCACCAAGAGGTTTTTATGAGAATGAGACGGATGACGGGAATGAATACATGCCATGCACTTCTTTAGATGTATCACAACTTAACTTGGATATTGATGATGAAGATTGTGTACTACGCGATCCTGAAGAATTATCTTATTTATCGGTAATTATACCAATGTCATTTATATAATTATCAATATTGAGCATGAGTAATTGTTTGATCAAATATTTACATTATGAGCCTAATGAATTATTATGTTTTATTAACAGGCTGAAAGTGAAGACGGTAAAGACTCTGAAGATTGATCAAATTGTCTGAAAGTGAATATTTGGTCAATAAGATGGCAAAAAATGGTGAAGAAGTAAGTTCCTTAGATAACCCATACCCATGACATTCAAGTGTATCATACCCATACACATTGGTACAAATCTGAACATGCTTGCTCGAAAATGAATTGGAAGGTAACTGAATTTTCTATGTTATATTTTCAGATTATATGTGTGTGTGTGGGGGGGGGGGGGGGTGAGTCATCCTAAGAAACAATATCCATGTCATGTCAATTCCAGTCGATTAGAGGTCATATGGACAACCATATTTTGGCTGAACAAGAAAATTGATTCAGTAAATATGGCGACTGAAATAGAACTTGATTCATATGGTTGGACAACCATATTTTCATATGGTTGTCCAACAGTAAACTGTAACTAAATATGGCGACTGAAGATATATTTCCATATGGTTGTCCAACTGCTCGAAAATGAATTTGGCTGGACAACCATATGGACAACCATATTTTTATCCTGAGAAACAAAATAGAACTTGATTCAGTAAATATTCAACAGTAAACTGTAACTAGAAAATCGTTGAATCCTATTGTATCAGTTATTCGACAACATCAAAAATCAGTTAATATCAGCTCCTACCAGTAGTGCAGTTCAAGTAAAAGTGAAGGCATCTACAAGGGGAATCGACAAAAACAACAAAAAATATGTCAACTCATTGGACTTCTACTTGTTTCATAAGCACATTAAACCATAGAAAAAATAAAACAAGAATTGGATGTGCATGAAAAACGTATTAGAAATTACAAATCATAAAGATGTAGTCAATCATGGAAATTATACACTAAGTAGCAACCTAATCTTACTAAGATAACCAGGATTCAACAAAATAAGGTTTTTACTTAAGGATACTGATATGATTAGTTTAAGAACAAAAACTACAATATGAAAGAAGCAATCACTAGATGACCAATATAAAGCCTATTTTGACATGGCTGCCAAATAATGTATCCATGTGATAATCATTTCAAACTACAGTCACCTCGTGTTATATAGAAAAACATTTGAGGTTAAGTTATATCCAAATATCTCCTTCTGTTAGTATCCATGTGCATATTATTTTATTACACTTGATCTTCGTTCATAACTAAGCAAACCAAAGTAATTACATATCAGAGAATAAGGCATGCTAAGCAGGATCAAACCCTTGAGTTAATATTTCATAGCAAAAGAGTTAGGCAAGCTTGAGCAGATAATGGCAAGAAAGACGAGTTAATTACATGTTCATCACCATACTAGTGAACTTAATCAAGCCAAGCACTTCATAAGTACATAACATGTTCTTTTTTAACTGGTTCGAATCTATTATAATAGTAGCTTATCGAGGCAATTTAGTTGAGTCAAACTAGATGTTATACTACTTGTTCTCCTGCAATTAGGCTGGATTGGTTGCACACGGAAAGCCATTGGCATCTGGAAAGCAAACTCCCTGTCTTTCTGTTGATAACCCAGGTTACAGTTTACTATTGGACAACCAAGGGACTGATACTCCAATACAGTATGGACTAATACCAAGGGGCATTGGCTTATCATCTAAGTATCCCATTCAAATAATTGGACTGAGCCAAACTAATGCTAACTAAGCAATATGGTTAAGAGGGGCTGAAATTAATGCAGGGAATGGATCACAAGACTAAGGAACTGAACTGAGGAGAGGGCATGGGCTGATGCTCCAAAGTTGGGACTGAACATCAAAAGTGAACATCAAAAGTTGGGTCTTAACCAATTTTTGGTTTCCTTAACTAGATAGGTTGACTTGGTTTAATGACTCCTACTGGCAGGTCAAGCTTATACCTATATATTCCTATACATATATACATGTATAGGTAATTCCTGATACCTCAATCTTCTATGTATCAATACATTCCCTATTGAGACACCTAAGCTACAGGAGTGATACGTGTGTTTACATAGAGATCTATATATTGGTACACCTATTGCATAGTACATTCCCTCCTTCCTGATACATCCTATATCTGCTGCAATATTACACACACAGTACACTAATACCCTACTATACAACTGAAGTTTACCTACACACACACACACACTCGTACTCTTGATGTACACAACCAAATTACTGCATGATAAACCGGAGACATCTGGAAGTATTCAGATTTCAGATTCTGACTCTTGATGCAGGATACCCTGAAATAGGGTAAGAAATAGGGTATTCCTGACTCTTGATTTTAAATTTCAGTTTCTGACTCTTGATGCAGGATACTCCTGACATCAGTATTCAGATTCTTGTTACAGGATACCCTGAAATAGGGTAAGAAATGCAGTTTAATGGTCACAAGTGCAGAAGAATTGAGACGAGCTACTTATCACACGTCTTTTTCACTTAATAGGATCATGGATAAAACTTCTTAAGGTTGAATCGACAATTTGGGAGAAAAGTCGAAGCTTGTGTGAAGCTAATCAAATTTCTCAAAAGAAACAAGTCACAACTCACAAGTATCTTCATAAAGCAGAATTTTTGAGGTAACAGACAAAAAGATTCTGGTTATGTATAGGCAGCAGCAGCAGCAGCAGCATGTACATTTGAGTTTGGAGAAAAGTTGATATGGATCATCTAGGTAGCAGTATATGATTTAAATAGTATAAGTGAATTGAAAATTGTAACAAACTAGTGATATGAAGCATAGGATCGCAATTCGTATTCTATCCCAAGCAGAAAGGGGTGATTTCTGTCCAGGTGGTCTGCCTGCAATGTTGTGTAACAAGAGATGAGTTCTAACTTATAAAATAGTGATTGCGGATGGAGATCTGTTAAGGGAGAGAGAACTAACAAAACTTTCAGATGTCTCCGATTTATTAGCAACCAGATGGTCAGGTTTGGAGCTACACTATGGCTTGCCCACCCTACTATACAACTGAAGTTTACCCACACACACACACTCGTACTCTATGAACATGGGACTGAATGATATAAAATCAAGGAAACTTCAGACTATGATCTTTGCATTATCTGTCTATGATCTTTATCTGTCATTATCTTTAGGATATGTGACATTATTTGAATGATAATGGGACTGAATGATACTATATACTGCACATATGACATTTCTAATGATAATGGGCCTGAATGATACTCTATACTCTATACTCTGAATGATAATGGGACTGAATGATAATGGGACTGAATGATACTCTATGAACATGGGACTGAATGATACTCTATACTGTACATATTTTATTAGATTCCATGTCATTATCTGTATATGATCTTTGCATTTGTTGCTAAACTCTTCAGAAACTTCAGACTATCTTTGGACATGATATGTTTAATAGCTAATATCATTGTTTGCTCAATTATTTTTTGTATTTTTGATGAAGTGCTCAAACAGTGCTGCAAAGAGAACCAAAAAGTACCGAAAAGCTTCAAAAATTGTTGCTATTATTGCATGTAGACAAAAAAAGAACCGGTCCTTACCAATATTTGATGACATTTCTAATGAAGATTCCAACTCTCCACCTAAAACATCATCCAACACATTACCAAATGGTTCTGTAGATGAGTTCAATGCAGAAAAACCAAAAAGAACACCTAGGGGTAAGGCAAGATATTTGGCAGTTAGGAAACAAGAAAAACATGCTCCTCTGCCCCTTGATTTCAACCATAGAGGCCAGCCTATCAAGGAAAATGCTGCAAATTTTAGTTCTTTCCTTGGTGTGACGGCAAGAGAGCTACTACCGGTTAATATGACTAAATGGAAGGATGTCTCAGTAGACTTCAAAGATCAGATTTGGGAACATGTAACGGTAAGGTTGTTAGTATTGTTATTGATTTTTTTCTTATATTTTACATGATATTTAACCACCATATTTGGATCATATTTTGTAGCAAAATTTTGCTGTTGATGAGTGCCACAAGGACTATACTTTTAGAAAGCTACTTAAGATTTGGCGAGATTGGAGATCCAATCTGGTGAAACAAGTGAGGATACAAGCGGAAGTGGTAGGCCTACAACGTGCTGCTAGTCTTCTCAAACCTGCAAATATTGAATCTCTGGATAAGTGGATGAAATTTATTAAAGCCAGAACAAGTCCTAATTCTTTGGTAATTCTAGTTTTGAGATTTTGTAGTACATACTTCATTTTTTAAAATACTTTTGTATCTCGTTATATCACCAATATTTTTCGCAGGAAAGAGCTGAAAAATTCAAAGAGATGCGAGCAAAACAACTTGATTTAGTGCATCATACAAGTAGAAAAAATTTTGCCGTTGTTGAAGAGGAGTTGGTAAGAATAATAGTTTAGGTTAATATATTCTTTAAAATGTGAGATAACTGTTGATTATCTAAAAAACTTTACTTTGTAGAAGGAAAAAAGTACAACACCTTATGCAATTTCAAGGGCTGATGTTTGGATTCATGCATATGAAGCACGAAAGAAAAATTCAGAAGGGGAAGTTCAAGACTCGGAAATAGTGATAACAATATCTTGATATATTTAAGCTCACTTTTGTTTATTTTTATAATTTAGTATTCATATATCTCCAATTTTTGTTTTTCTAGCAACAAGTAAAGCAATATAAGGCTGAGGAAGACCCTTCACAAAGAAATAATATAACAAATGTTGTTGTTGCAAAAGTACTTGGTTCGAATCCACGAAGAAGAGTAAGAGGGCTTGGATTTGGAGCAAATCCTTCAAAAGTGGATGGTCAAATTCATATGGGCAATAAAGTCAAAAGACTAGAGAATAAAGTGGAGAGCTTGAAGGGCTTAGTGAAAGATCTCTTTGTTCGGTTAGACAAAGGAGAAAATAACTCTGTAAGTTTATGAAATATCTATATTAACTTTTCTTTTGGTCTTGTCGTTGCATTTGACAACAAAATTTAATATTTGGCCTATTTAATATAATGACTATAGGAAAACACAAGTATTCAACATTCGGCCAACGACATAGCAAAAAGAAAACGCAAAAAAAATCCAAACGATCAGCTATCTATTAATGAGAGATCAAAAAGCAAACAAAAGGAAGATAACGAGAGAGCACAAAACAAAAAAAAGCATTCAAATTTCCGCTAGTGAGAGGGGACAAAAGAAAAAAAACAAATCAAGTGGAGCAAGTATACAAGATTTTGGTAGTGAAGGAGCACAAAGAAGACAAAATGAATTAGCGAGCGGTGCTAAAGGTTCCAATCTTGAGAATAAGATGTGCAAATTGCTTAGTTGGTTTGCAAAAGATGAAGTTGTTGTTGCTACTGCTGAAATTTCATCAACAGATCCAAGTGCATTGGTCCATCATGTTCCTTTAGGCCATGATTATTGGAAAGTTTGGGTTCGCGATGTGATTGATAACATTGTTTTGTATCGACCAACATCTGAGTTCGGTAAACTTGCTTGTGCTGAACAAAGTACGATTGCATGGCCTATCAAATACATCAAATTGGATTAGGCTTCTTTATTTGAGGTAAAACTGCATTTTTCTCAAGTTTTTCTAAAAGTGTGATTTTTAAGCATTTCTTAAACTATGTGATTCTTTTTCTTCTACAGGTTTAAAAACAAAATCTGGACTGCACAATGAAATGTGGACATTTACTTTATGAGGTTAGTCTTGAAAGCTTGAATAAAAAATATGACCTCTACTAAATTATATAATCTTATAAATATACATCATGGATACCATCTGCATCTATTTGTTTTGCTAAATGAATATCCATATCAGTCCTTTTTAGGCATTTTTTGAAACTATTCAGATGTAATACAACCATAACATGCATATTATTGGTCTGATAATGGACTTATTGGTCTGATGTGGAGTAATGGAACTTGCATATTATTAGACTTCGTATAAATGGTTACAAACTTATTGTTGTCAAGTTCTACTGGTTACAAACTTTTCAGATACCATATAGTGTTTTCAACAAAAAGAATTTTGCTCGAACTTCTTAAGAAAAGAGGGCAAACATGCTACAGGCTGGACTATTATTTGCAGGAGGAAGGACGCAAGGAATCCCTAGGCCCCATGACATCGAGGAATCTTGTGCACTCTAATTGCTAATGAAAGTTTCTAACAGAGAACTCTATATGGGCTAAGTGGACGAGGAGGTTTTTAAAATAAAGAAATTTTTGGGACATTCACTTATAAAACAATTCTAAGGAGGACTATTGCAAAACAATACCTCAGTAAAGAGAGGCATAGCTTCAGGGGACAAAACTAGTATTTGGTTTAAGCCCATGGCCCCCTGAGTGAAGACCTATGTTGCACAAATATATAGACGGTTAAGGACACGATACAGAAACTGGATACAATTTTTTTTCAAATAGGTATAATATAACCACTGTGTTGCATAAATACAAACACGGATACAGAAATAGACACAATACAGGTACGGCCACCATTTTCCCTTGTCTCTGCAACATAGGTGAAGACTAATTGAAAGATTATGGTGGAAGTCTCTCCACATCCTGGGGGGCAATGTACAGGTCAATGCCAGTATTGAATAGGGTGAAAAAATTGGTAGTTACTAGACCCTTAGCAAAAGAGAGAAAGGAAGTACAAATGATAATGGGAGGGGAGGTTTGAGGAACGACACAGATATGAAAAGGTAGAGTGGTCAGAAGACAATATGAAAAGGTAAAGTGGTATGAAGTAGTATGGTACACAGGGAATTGCTTGAAATGATTAGTGTATTTGTATATAAGGCAACATGAATTTGAAAAATGAGTACATGTATATATGGCAATTCGGATTAGAATAATCACCAAAGACATGCTTATAAGCCATTACAAGCTTTGAGCACTGGAAGAATCAGTCAAGCCTATCTACTTCAAGTGTTCCTTTAGAGCATATATGTGGAAACTTAACAGATTGAAACTGGGACTGAAAAATGAAGGAAATTGTATCCTGGAAGAGGAAGTAAAGGAACTAATGTGGCATAGCAAGAAACAAGAAAACTATATTACTAAGGGTGGTATTGGCAGTATCTACGCGGTATATTCGGAAGGAGAGGAACAGGAGAGTAATCCAGAATGAAGACACTGATAAAACAATTATATGCAAGAAAATCCAGAAGGATTCTTCTACTATAACAATATGAGAGTACAAACTAAGAGAACAGATCAAAGTAGGAAAATCATATCCTATTGGGGAATTCCCTTAAAAACACTGAATGAGATATATATACTATTTATTCCCAATGCAGCCTTCCACATGGTATCAGAGCTATGGTTTATCTTGGACCGAGCTCTTTAAGATTAACCCAAAACCTAACCATCTCATCCTTTAAACTTCATCATATCCATCTTTCTTCTTCTTCTCCTATCCATCTATCCTTTAAATGGCACACATTTTCTCCATTACTTAGAATTCTGAAATTCATATTGTGTTTATGCATACATTAATTTGTGCCCATAATACTCATTTATTTATGTATATTTTTTATTGTTGTGTTTATATATGCATCAAATTGGATATAATGAACTAAAATACATTTTATGTTTGTGCAGGTTATCAATCAATGAAAAAAAAATTGGGTTTTGTGTTTGAAGCTTCACCTCTGCAACCATTTGAGCCAAAATTTGTCATTGAAGACAATTTATATTTTTTCCCAAAGTAGGACAAATTATTAAACAAGCTCAATTTGTATTGACATATTGTATTGCTCTTATTATTCAGTACTAAAATACTTTTGTAGTTCATGAAACAATATAGCATGATATACTTTGGCATGGCCTTTTGTTTGCTATAATGTAAATATGGCATGATATACTTTGGCATGGCCATTTGTTTGCTATTAATGTATTTTGGCTATTGAATCCGATTATTTTTATGATATCACGTGTCTGGGTTCTTTTGAATTACGTTTCACTTTTGTAGTTTGATTGGGATATATGCCAGTGATCAACTATTTCTTTAACTTATGTTTGCTATGTTATATACTTTGTTTACCATTGATATCCTTGCTTAAATAAATAGGAATTGGTATGGAAATTATTATTATTATTATTATTATTATTATTATTATTATTATTATTATTATTATTAGATAAACAAATTCATAAAATATTATTTACAGCACGCTATATATGTCATAAATGGTAAATATAATTTATCAAAAATATCTTTTACGGCATCACAATGTATGCTATATTTGATCATGTGCGAATAACTATTACGATGTGCATCTATACACCGTATTTGACCCAGCACGAATATCTATTACGACGCACATATGTATGCCGTGAAAGAGCAATTACGGCACACGAAAGATGTCGTAAATGGTTGTCGAAATTCAGTGAAAAATATCTATTACGGTGCGCACATGTATGCCATGAAAGAGCATTTACGGCACGCAAAATATGCCGTAAATGGTTGTCGTGATTCTGTAAAAAATATTTACGGTATTAATATGTTTACATTTACGGCATTCTAAATGCACCGTAAATAATAGGCTCATTTATGGCATGAGCTTTTACGGCACCAAAATGTATGCCGTAAAAGCGCATTTACGGCGTGTTTCGCGTGCCGTAAATGATCGGTATTCTTGTAGTGTACCTTCGCCCCACTCAACTGGTCGAACAAATCATCTATCCTGGGCAGAGGATATTTGTTCTTAATGGTGATGGTATTCAATGCCCGGTAGTCAATACACAACCGGACTGTACCATCCTTTTTAGGCACAAAGAGCACTGGCGCTCCCCATGGAGAAGCACTAGATCGAATGAAACCATTTTTCAACAGGTAATCAATATGCTCCTTCATCTCTACGGCCTCCTTGGGGTTTACTCTATAGCAAGTCTGGGATACTGGTGATGAACCCGGTACTAAATCTATAGTGAACTCCATATTTCTGTCAGGCGGAAGTCCTAGAAGATCCTCTGGGAATACATCCATAAACTCTCTAATGATAGGGTGTGGCGGTGCTAGCTCCCCAACTGTCGCACAACAGTTCGGCTCTAGGCTGATCTCTGGCCCTGTCCTCCTGACACTGAATGGTGCCGTACCTGGGGGACTGGACAGAATACTACCCTCATGACAGTCTATGGCTGCGTGAGCATAGCTAAGACAGTCCATCCCTAATATGATATCATACCCGGGGAGTGGCATCAAAAAGAATCGTCTCCTAAACTCTCTCCCAGCTATAGTAATAGAACATCTATAGATAGCCCTAATGGGTACAGGTCCGCCTCCCGTCATTACTCTACTCATCTCGTCGGTAGGTGTAGCTACTAAGTGGTGTTTATGCATAAACTCTAATGACAGGAAGCTATGTGATGCACCGAAATCAAACAAGCATAAAGCTAGAAAAGTATGCAAATAAATATGACATGTGATGACGTCAGCCAAATAATCTGGTTCCGAAACCTGCTCCGGTTCTGCCTCAAGAGCCAGACTATAAGCCTTCCCCTGTGGTCCTTTCTGCTGCTGCAGATGTTGCCCAAACCTCTGCTGCTGAGTCGGGAGCGGCGGTCCTCTAGACGGTGGTCCGACGCCTGGTACCCTCGCTACTGGACAGTCCCGAAGCTGATGGGTGGTAGACCCACAAGCTAAACACTGTCCTAATCTCTTCCTACAGATGATAGTATCATGGCCTGGCCTCCTACAGAATGCACACACAGCTTCCTTCTGCTGTCGGGGACCCGGGGCTCTAACTGGCGGGGTCGGGTGATGTGGTGTGGAAGGACGGTATGTCTGCTGGTGCGGCATCGGTGCTCTCGGCTGGAAAGCCTGATGCTTGGAAGGGCCCTCGTGGTGTACAGGAGCCGGCCTCTTGCAAGACTGAAGACGCTCCTCTATGCTCCGGGCTAACTCTAGGCTCTGGTAGTAGTCAGTCGTACCGTTTGCTACTATGAGAATACCGATGTCTGGAACTAGACCATGGCAAAACCTACATGTCATCTCCTCTGGGTCTGCAACCATACTAGGACCGAAATAGCTCAATCAACTAAACTCTGTTGCATACTTGTCAACAGAACGGTTCCTCTGCTGGATGTTCTGGAATCGTAGCCCCATGGCTACCCCAGCGGTGGTCGAGAAGAATTTTTTCTTGAACTGGATCTTGAACTGATCCCAAGTGGCCTTTCCTCTCGCGAATAGGGCTCATTGCTGAACCAAACTCCTACCAAGTCTATCAGCAGAAATCCTGCTGCCCTCGACCTGGAGGTCACCCGGCAACCTAGCTCCAAAGAGCTTCCTCTCTACCGAGTCTAGCCAGTCATCTGCTACTACGATGCCCTTGGTCCCCAGTAACTCCTTGGGGTTCAGACCCATGAAGTCCTTGATTCTCCCCAATCTCTGCCGTGGCTCTACCGATGGTGGGACCACAGTATGCTCCTCAGAACGCTCCATGCTCTGACGGAGTATGGTGGTCTGCTCCTGATGGGTCTTTAGGAACCCCTGGATCAGAGTGAGTAGTTGGTTCCCGTCGAGTGTGACGAAAGCCTGGACAGGTATAGTAATAGGTGGTGGTGGAAGTATCGGGTCCTGCTGGGACTGTGATGTGGAAGGTGGTGGAAGCATCTGGGTTGCTAGATTTGTGGAGTGGGGGAGTATGGTAGTTGGAGGTGGAGGTGCATCGGTCAACTGGTCAACCGATTGGATGGAAAGTGTGCCATTTTCAGGTATGGCATATTGGGATGAGAGGATGAGCACCATCTAATAAATAAAAGAACTTATAAGGACTCTTTTAAGTAACCAATCATAAACAACAAGAAAATCTAATTTGTAATAACGAGCATATGATGTGATGCGTTTCCTATGTTGCAATCCTAGGAATCCTCTAGGTGTTCTAAAACGTTATTCCTAGTGTTGTCTAGTTACCTTAAGTTCCTAATTGCAGGCATGCTTGGTACAATGACATAACCAAATAATTTATTCAGGACCTGCATGGGCTACCACTAAAAATATGTCACGATCCGCTATCCAAATTGTTGGGCCGGGCCGAGTCATGTCCAGCCTACACTTGAGATAAAGCGTAGTAAGCTGTTCTAAGGATAAATAAGATCAGACCAAAGTGTGCTAACAATTCTATATGTAATAATGAGTCAGAATATATCCAAACACAAAATCATCTCGTATATAAGTATGTTTCGAGTATATGGCTAAAATATAAAATTGGATATAGGTCCAGTTACAAAATACATAGTCTAATACATGACAACTCTCAAAAGTCCCAAGCAACTACACAAACTAGACGAGTTTTCCTGTAGGTACATCCTCGTAAGATAAAGCCTGATCCTCGGCAGCAACTCCATAATAGGAATCACAAAGCAACTCCTCCTCGGAAAGTATACCTACAACGTTATCCTGTCATGACGGGAGCAAGTACTGATTCTAACAAACTAAATATACAAAAACATGAAATGAACAGAAGTTTAGGAATCATGGCATATCATAATCTATCATGGCGTCATATGTTTGTTTTAAAGTTTAAAACCGTAGTAGGTGAGTGATCAGTCAATAGGTAATCAGGATATATAGTGGTACATATCAATTTTCTGAAGTGTACATACGTACCCTTAACAGCATCGGTGTATGTCTATACACAAACGCGGGATCAGACATATGACAAAGTTATATATAGAATGTAACAGTGCTCGGTAAATACATACGGAGAAGGGGGGCATGATCACGTACTCTACTAACAGTTTCCCCATAACCCTGTTGTTTAAACATGTGAGAGATATAAGAACTGTCCTAAGCATGGTAGGGACTAAAAATAATGTAACATGTGAAAATTTAACTTTCTACCCCAAGGATCAGCATTTAACATGGTTGGATCACAGTTTATTGTTAAAGCAGTATATAAAGTTTGTAGAGGTACTTGCCTTTAGCAAAGCAAGGTAGTGATAGAAATACTATAGATGCCTGGTGACTCGTCACTGTAGAAATAATACATAAACTTAGTTTTCATACCAAGTTAAACACTAAGACACTAGCTGTGCGACACGACTTTCTGACTGGACACCTAGCCAAATGACGACTTTAGCATAGGAGACCCATATGTGATGACACAAATACCCAAAATAACATTCTAGGGTCTTTACACTAGTGTAGTATGAGGTCCAAAACTACAATAAACTCAAATCAACACAAAACTTTGTAAGTCGTAACTACTCAATAAATAAATCAGACTGTACAGTGTATTCCAATAATTTTTGAGATAGATAAAAGGCTCAATTTTACATAAAATAAAGTACCAAGATGATCTTTGTTAATTATAGAAATTTATACTAATTTTTTTGGAATTTATAAACTCTCATAGATATTTATTAAAAATCAGCAAACATATGTATCCTGAAAATGAGTTCTGTTTTCCTATTTTTATAAAATGCCAAAGTTACTTAATAAATGCTGGAAAAATTATATTAAATTAGCTCAATTAACATAGTAGTTAAATAAAAAAAAATTCCAGACTTTTACAGCAATTAAAATATATATAAAAATTCAAAAACTGTAAGTTATAAATCCTGAAACATAAATAATTAATTATTTAGTATTTTGTCCACGTATACGAAATTGAACCGAAGTCCAGATACGGGGCCCAAAGCCATGAATCAAGTCCAATATGACTTTTGCAGACTTTGAATGTATTAGACATATTTGGGCCCAAAAATCCATGCTAGGTTTGAACTTCAAATGGCCATGATTAATAAAATACAGTAACTTAAATATAAATATTAAGGTATTTTAATAATATATTTTAAAGTGGTAAAATATAAAAGTCATAAAATTACATAATAAAATAACTTGTGAATTTTATACATAATAATATTTTGCACAAAGTTGAATTTGAAATATATATACATATACAACAAATACATTTATATATATACATAAATATATAGATATTTATATATATATAATGAATATATATATATATATATATATATATATATATATATATATATATATATATATATATATATATATATATATATATATATATACTAAAAAAAAATATATATATATATATATATATATATATAGATACTAAATATAAAATATACATACATATATATATAAATACAGTATATATATATTTAATAGTATATAATATATATATATATATATATATATATATATATACATATATATATATATATATATATATATATATATATCTATATATATATATATATATATATATATATATATATATACAATATATACATATAAAAAAAAAATATATATATATATATATACATATATATATATATATATATATATCTATATAATATATATATATACTATAAATATATATATATATATATATATATATAATATATATATATATATATATATATATATATATATATATATATATATATATACATATATATATATATATATATGTATATATATATATATATATATATATAATATATATATATATATAATATATATATATATACATATATATATATATATATATATATATATATATATATTTATATATATATATATATATATATATATATATATATATATTATATATATATATATATATATATACATATACATATACACATATATATACACATATATATAAATACATATATATATATATATTATATATATATATATATATATATATATATATATATAATAAAACAATTAAAAATAAAAACAAAACAAAAAAATAAACGAAAGGGGGGCTCGAACTCGGCCTACAGGAACAGGGGGTTTAACATTGCTCGGGCTGGCCAGGGGGTCAGTTTTAGTGGTGGCCCACACAGGTCCTGAAGTCGCAATTAGTGCGATGTCGTAGCGGCACTCGTCTTAGAGTGTTGACTACGAGCCTGTGTTACACATAGAAGGTAGTAGGCTAAGAGTACTCAATCACAGTAGGATCTTTCCTTGCGTATCTTGCTTACCGTCTTTGATATTGATTTACTATTTCTAGCTGTCCTCCTTTAATATTGCCCTTCATGTGCCATATTGATATCTTCTTTTTAATCTGTCTCCAGGATGGTTATGACTCATTCTTCCGGTAAGGAGCACGGTGAGACGGAGAGGTCTGCGACCTCTGGCGGACAGGCTCCGGTCACTTCCCTCGCAGATGGGACTTCAGTAGGGGCCCTCGGGGGTACTCCTCCAGCTCTCTCGATGACCATCCCTGGGGCCATTGCGGGTGCTCTTCCTGCAGTACCGAGAGCTGTCGGGGGTGTTCTTTCTCTTTCTCCTCAGCAGGGGACTCCTCCGGTGATGATAGGAGCTATTCCTCCATTGTCTTCTCTGCCCATAGACATGGGACAGATGGTCGCATTCTTTCAGCAGGTACTGGAGTCCCAGCAGGCCCAGCACGAGGCTCAGATGAGGCAGATAGAGGCCATACGCCAGGGTATGAAGGATGCATACAGGTTGGCTTTGGCGGCAGTGGAGCGTGGGGCTCCACAGAGGGAGGTGCAGCAGCAGCAGAAGGTCGGGGACTTCCAGGCTTTCAAGAAGCTGGGTCCGAGGGATTTCAAGGGGACCGAGGGCATTATTTATGCTGATGAGGGCCTCCTGCCTGGCAGACGACCTGAAGGTCGAGGCGGTTGGCTTGCAGTTGTTAGATTTTACCCGGACATGGTTCCGGAATGAACCGGCTCTTACAGGAGAGGGCCACACTTGGGCTGAGTTTCGGTTCCTGTTCAGAGAGAAGTTCTTTTTCCCTACAGACAAGATCGGCCTAGTACGGCAGTTTCAGATCCTGCAGCAGGACGGTATGACTGTGGAGGTGTATGCGGCAGAGTTCGGCCGACTGAGCCGATACACCGAGTATATGGTGAGCGACCCGGTGATCCGAGCAGAGCACTTCCGGAAGGGATTGACATGGGATATCAAGATCCTGATCCCTTCCTTCTATACGACATATGCAGAGGTTTATGCGGAGGCTCGGAAGGTAGAGAGGAAGTGGGGCTTGAAGCCGAAGAGGGATCGTGAGTTGTTTTTGGGGGCCAGTAGCAGCACGGGGGCTGCTAAGCGCCCTCAGCTTCAGCATCAGTCATTCCAGCATCATCAGCAGCAGGTGCAGGCCAGAGCATCTGTCTAGAGGGTTCAGCAGCGTTCGAGGTAGGACGATCCACCGTGCCACTTCTGCAAGAAGCCCGGTCACCTCTTTGAGTTCTGCAGGAGGAGGCTGGGGCTGTGTCTCTTTTGTGGTGCCGCTGGGCATCAGATGCGAGAGTGTCCCAAGAACTCCCGTACAGCTGGAGCAGCTCAGAGGGTACCTGTTCAGAGGGCACCAGCTAGTGTGCCGGTAGTTCAGCAGCGGGGTCCACTTCCGACCCAGCAGCAGCAGTTTGTTCAGCACCGCCAGCAGAGGGGTGGTCAAGGTAGAGCCTTTGCTCTTGCAGCCGAGGAGATGGAGCCTATTACGAATGTTGTCGCAGGTTCTATTCTGCTCGATTCTTTTCCAGCTTTGGCCTTATTTGATTCTGGTGCTACGCACAGTTTTGTGTCTGTTTTTTTTGCTCTTAGGCACAATATTATTGCTGAGTATCTTGGTAGGACTTGCAAGATTATGACTGGGAATGGCATCATCCTAGTTAATAATGTTTGCAAGGGACAGAGAGTTTCTTTGAGAGGTCGGGAGCTGAGTGCGTGTTTGCTCGTAATGCTACTTCCGAGTTACGATGTGGTACTCGGTATGGAATGGTTGAGCATGCACCACGCTAGCATTGACTGCAGAGGGGACAGGATTCTGTTTAGGCCGCCGGAAGAGCCGGAGTATGAGTTCACCAGGGGTGCAGCGGAGCAGGGAGATGGATTCTGCGGAGCGTTGTTGGCGGGGCCGGTGTTGCCACATCCACTTATAGCTGAGTTCTTGGATATCTTTCCCGAGGAGCTGCCCGAGATGCTGCCAGATCGTGATATTAAGTTTTCTATAGACCTAGTGCCGGGCGCTGAGCCTATCTCCCAGCACGTCTATAGAATCAACAACAGTGAGTTAGCGGAGCTGAAGAGACAGGTCGATGAGCTGGAGGACAAGGGCTTTATTCGATCTAGTTTTTCACCTTGGGACGCGCCAGTTCTTTTCGTCTCCAAGAAGGATGATACGGTACGTCTGTGCATTGATTACAAGGCGTTCAACAACCTTACCATCAAGAACAAGTATCATTTGCCAAGGATTGATGACTTATTCGACCAGTTGAGCGGCGCGAGGGTGTTCTCAAAGATCGACTTGCGTACCGGGTACCATCAGCTGAAGGTGAAGCGGGATGACATTTCGAAGACTGCCTTTCGGACTCGCTATGGCTAGTATGTGTATACCGTCATGCCATTTGGGTTGACCAACGCCCCGGCGGTATTCATGAACTTGATGAACAAGGTATTTCATCAGTACCTTGACAAGTTCGTGGTAGTCTTCATTGATGATATTCTCATCTATTCGAAGACACCAGGGGAGCACGAGGAGCACCTGAGGATTGTGTTGGACACTCTCAAGAGGGAGCAGCTGTATGGGAAGCTGTCCAAGTGCGAGTTCTTCTTGGATCGCGTGGAGTTCCTAGGCCATGTTGTCTCTGGCGAGGGGATTTCAGTGGATCCGAAGAAGATTTTTGCAGTGGAGTCCTGGTCTACGCCGAGCTCAGTAGCAGAGGTTCGGAGTTTATTGGGTCTGGCAGGTTATTACCGGAGGTTCGTGCAGGACTTTTCCAGGATCGCCCAGCCGATGACCCGTCTTACCAGGAAGGACGAGGAGTTTGTTTGGTCCGAGGAGTGCCAGACCGCCTTCGAGGAGCTGAAGGCGAGGTTGACTACCGCTCCTATCTTGACGCTGCCATCTGGATCTGGTGGTTATACGATCTACAGTGATGCTTCAGGACGGGGTTTGGGTTGTGTGCTTCAGCAGCACGGAAAGGTGATTGCCTATGCATCTAGGCAGTTACATCCTCATGAGAGGAACTACCCTACCCACGATCTGGAGCTGGCAGCGGTCATCTTTATTTTGAAGATGTGGAAACACTATCTGTACGGAGAGCGAGTTAAGATCTATACAGATCATAAGAGCTTGAAGTACGTGTTTATCCAGAAGGAGCTGAATATGAGGCAGAGGCGATGGTTAGAGCTGATGAAGGATTTTGATATATCCTTACAGTACCATTCGGGGAAGGCCAATGTGGTCGCGGATGCTTTGAGCAGGTATCCCGTGGCCATGTGTTTGACGATGGATCGTCACCTTCTGGCAGATCTGGAGAGTTTGGGCATAGAGGTGATAGTTTCTGGGTTCGAGGCGCAGATGTGGGGTCTCCAGGTGCAGTCGGAGCTGATGGACAGAGTCAGGGCAGCTCAGTTTGAGGATGAGGCTCTAAGAGTCATCAGGGAGCAGGTCCGGGCAAGACTGTTGGATGAGTTCTCTATAGCAGGGGATGGGTCGTTGAGGCATGGCCCCAGATTGTGCGTGCCGGGCGGAGGACTTCGGAGGAGGTTCTTCAGAAGACGCACCGTTCTCAGTACTCTATGCATCCGGGAGCCAACAAGATGTTTAGAGACTTGAGACAGCATGTTTGGTGGTATGGCATGAAACGTGAGGTGGCTCAGTTCGTTTCGAGATGCTTGGTGTGCCAGCAGGTGAAGGCCGGGAGGCAGAGACCCGGTGGATTGCTTCAGCCACTACCCATTCCTGAGTGGAAGTGGGAGCATATCACTATGAACTTTGTATTTGGGCTTTCGCGCTCTCCATGAGGGAAGGATACGATTTGGGTCATTGTTGATCGATTGACCAAATCGGCCCACTTTTTGCCTTTCAAGGTGGGTTTGTCTACGGAGAGGTTGGCAGAGATGTACGTACGGCAGATATTCCGATTGCACGGGATTCCAGTGAGTATAATCTCGGATCGGGACAGCCGATTCACTTCTCACTTCTGGAGGAGTTTGCAGCTTAGCTTGGGCACATCGCTCAAGTTCAGTACTGCATACCACCCCCAGACAGACGGGCAGTCGGAGAGGACGATTCAAACCCTCGAGGATATGCTGCGTACCTGTGTCTTGGACTTCGGGGGATCTTGGGAGGACCACCTTCACTTGGTAGAGTTTGCTTACAATAACAACTACCAAGCCAGTATAGAGATGTCACCTTTCGAGGCTCTATACGGACGGAGGTGTCGTACTCCCTTGTCTTGGGATGATGTCGGCGAGAGGGTTTTGCTTGGCCCTGAGATGGTGGTGGATGCTGCAGAGAAGGTCAGGGTTATCAGAGATAGACTTCGGGTGGTGCAGAATAGGCAGCGGAATTGG
>JANAVB010029816.1:5436751-5649251 GCA_029216955.1 Iris pallida | reverse complement strand
GGCTCCCGCTGTTGCTCTGTGCAAATTTAATTTGTACAGACAAATCGAATATTGCAAACACTATTTAAAACGATTAAAACAATTACAAATTGATATTAAAACAATTTAAATAATTACAAAATGATATTTTTTACTTTAAAAATTATTTAAAAATCATTTTAAAAATTCTAGAAAAATTCCTAATAATTATAATAATTTATTTTAAAGATATAAATGCTATTTAAATTATAAAAATAATATTTTTAAAAACTAGGGGCTTACAAGTTCCCCGTCCCGCAAAGTCAATCGGAGGAATCGAAATGCCGACGGCGTTCGGTCATAGCCTTACAACGGCTGCTCGAAGGCTCGTTCGGTCGAGGCGACTCCTCGCTCAGGTGGGGTAGTTTTGGTGAACTTGCCTCATCTTAGCCTTCACATAATAACTCGCATGTTTTCAACTTGCACAAGTAGGCTAATATAAAAGCTACGAACGCACATAGCTAAGGAAATAATTCCGACGGGTCGATAATTGCTAGAACATGGAAAAGGTCCCAAGGCCGTATTAGAAGTGTGTTCAGCGTGCTTTCAAAGTGACACTCGAATCCTTCGTCCCGTGGCTTGGGAGAAGAAAGTTGACCTAAGTTGATAAGTTGCCCCGTTACTTGAATTAGCCTAAGTCATAGGCGTCGTCCGCGTGAATGCTTGAAAATGCATGCATGGTCCCGTCGTCCAAGGCTCGTTGTAGCCTTCGCACGTCCCGTGGTTTAAGTCATCTTGTACGGCTTGTTGGCTTAAGTCTAGGCACCCAAGAGTTGGTTGTTCAAGTCGACCCCGTGCATAGCATGTTCCCTCGACGCGGAGCTCAGCGTAGCCTTTGCTCGTCGAGTCGCTACCTGAATAAGTTAGACAAGAGTTATGTTGGGCTATCGAAGCCATTTCTAGCACTGTCCCGCTCTATCTGCAATTGTCAAGTCGCGTAGTCCCTTGAGAACAAGGCTCGTCATATAAAGTATATGACTTGAGCGATAGCGTCGCCTATAGAACCAGGTCTGTCTAAGACACGAGCTACGGTGGATTTAGTAAAGAGTATGCCACGATCAAAGGAAGTCCACGCGACTGGTTGTCGCCGAGATCGATCTCGCTACTTGGGAGTCTCGCTAAGTCTTGATAAGTCCCGCACACGAGATCGGTCCCGCTACTTTGAAGTCTCGATAGAAAGATGGAAGACATGGTCATGAATAAGGAAGGACTGGATAGATCGAGTTAAGTCTTACATGGTCATTGGACAACTTGTCGACAAGGTTAGGTCTTCTCGAGTGATCGCCGGGGCACCGGGATCACGTCAGCCCGGGAGAAGCGAGTGAGGCTCAAGTAGGATGCTGGATAACCGCATGGGAGACTTTGGCGCCTCCGGGCTAGCTACCCGTGTAAGGACGAGCCGATATTCTCGAGCCGAGATCCAAGATAGCTTGACATTGCTAGTAACCACTCATGTAGATGGGTTGGCAGAATAGCGGCACACCGCGTGTATGCCTTTGGATTGGGTCTAGAGCTTGAATGCAGGTCTAGTAGGTAACACAAAATGTTGGGCCTAAGATTTGGTTGTAACGTAGGCGACGTGCTTCGGCACAAGATGTGGCGTCGAGTCTTATGTTGTCGGCATATAAGTTGCATAGTTTGAATGTGAGTTGTCTTGAGTTTAAGTCAGAAAAGGCCGCAAGGTGGTAGCATAGATAAGTCTTGATAAGTTGCGAGGCACGACCTCAATCTTGAAGCACGTACAAGTCTAAGCATGGTCTTAAGGCACAAATCAAGTCTAGCGGCATGACCAGCACGAGTCGTCCCTTTGCCATCTTTGGCACTTGAATCGTTGGCACGAGAATTGGTAAAGGCACTTGAGTTTAAGTGAAAGTATTGGCACGGCCGAGTTCGCATAAGTTGCTCATCGGCGAAGCACCGTCTCAAATATGTTAAAGTCACGAATATAGTATGGCACGACCCTGCCGTCCCGAGTTGAAGTTCGGTCAAGTACATAAGCGATGAGGCACTGCCTCGATCGAAATACACGTTGTCATTATAGAACGACCATGTCGTTGCACATCGAGTTGGTCAGACGTCGTAGTCTTAAAACTGATCCTAAGGCAAGACTAGCAAGACAATCGAAAGGGACTTCTATTTTACAAAGTAAATGAACGTGTCGATTTTGTATGGATAGGCGAGGAGCTCACTCCACCAGTACAGTTGAGTACTGACACCCACACAGTCTTCATGTGCAGGCACAGGTAGAAGCTCGTGGCACGGAGCTCGCTTGGATGCATCGAGGCACGGAGTTCCTTGGCGACTCGAAGCATGCGGCCGCGTGGACTCAAGTCTTATACAGGACATAATATATGGACATTGCCTTCTGAAGCTTCCGCTGGCTCAAGCATTGTATCGAGAGATGAGAGAGAGCAGAGTGACTTATAAAATGAGAGAAAAGTGAGCACGAGAGACTTGTAATCAAGGCCTTGCGCCCATTGTAATATCATTGTTCAATATCAATAAAGAGTTCTTTTGGATAACTTGTGTTTTGCCTTTAAATTTCTGCTGCATGTTCAATGTTTCTGCTTGGGACTTTTGTGCGATAACCCCGTCACCGCCGATGTAATCGTCCGTTATGAAACTGCCTTCCACGAACGCAATCTAGGCTCGTACAGCATCATGCCTTAGCGAGGACGATCGCTCCTATGGGAGCGGGGCGTGACATAATGGTATCAGAGCACGGCTTTACGTCCTTGGACTTCACGTCGAATTTCTCAGTCTTGAAAGCTCGTCGTTGGAAAATAAGTGTGCGCTCTCTCTCGAATGTCCCTCGGCATGTCCATACAATAAGTCTAAATATTTTCAAAAGCTCGTACAAGCGTTCAATCGAACGCATCGGTAGGCCATTGCTGAACGCATTTGTAGGCCTTTGCGCCGAACGGTGTCAACTTGAATTGAATAAAAACATGTGCTAAAGTTAGCAAAGTTGTGTGCGTGCCCAAATAGTCCTACGTCGATATTAGCAAGTGAGCATACAAACTCGAATATAGTCTGCACGGGATAGCTATGCACACGACCTTTTGGCTAAGTTGTGTCGCGTGTCGCGCACCTCGACGTTTGGTGCAATCGAGTCGCGAGCAATATCAAGTGTCACTCGGTCGGAAATGGAGATACACTTAGAGTATATCGAGATAGGAATGCTATCGAACTAACGCTTAGGCGTACACCGAAGTTTGGTTTAGATTTTTCAAAAATAGTGCGAACGACTTAGTACGTCGAGACGAAGTGAGCGAATACGCTAGAGATTCGTCGAACGAATCAGAAAAGATGTGTTAGCGAGTAACGCGAACGTGATTGAGGACTAGATCGGATGGCTCGAATCCTGAGTGGTGTACAGTTTTTCTTGGAATTCATTCGAACAAAATTGAGGATTACGAGTAACAACGAGTATGTCGACGAGGCGATACGATCGTGCGAAGCCTTAGAACGCGTCACGCTTAGTGGGTCATGACTTCGAATGTCCCAAACGAGATATCTTTTGGACAACTTGTCAATTGGCAACGCAAGTTCAAAAATGACTCGAAACGATGAATAAAGATGTATGTCTTGATCGAGGATGCTAGAGGATCGTACTTGTGATTTCGGATTGAGTCAAATAAAATATGACTTGAGTTTTGGACAACGATATTGAAACTAGCTTGAGGAATAACGATTGAACTTGATCTTGAATATCTAGGAAATATGGTATATCTAGTTCGGACAATAGCATCAGTCGCACGACTCGAAATTGGTTGCAAAGTAAGATCGTCAGGTTACGCATATCGTCGATGGTATTGAGGCATATCAAAGATCGATATGCGATAACTCGGGGGTACTCTGACTCGGCGAATGACGATCGTGCAAATGTCATTATTCCGATGGATGCTATACTCGGGATGTTGAAATACGTCGATGAAAAGATAGACTTTGCTCGATGATTTTTTAGTTGAATGAATGACGGTCAGACTATCGAACTTAGATTGGATAAAAGTGAAATGTTTGGATTTGCTTCGTCGATAACCACAATATTGACGTTCTTATCTTATACGAGTACAACTCCAGCCTCGTACATGCGTCACGTTGATTAGGGCGATCATCCCGCGTGAGCGCTGGTATGGTGATTCATACAGCGGGGGTGATTGAACTTGCATGGCGTGGCAATTTGTGTGCTTCGACTTATGGTTTGACGCGAAGGTGGACTCGAGAATAACCCAGCGTACTTGACGATTGAACTTGAGGATTACGTAGATCCAATTCGTGTATCGAGAATGAATGAGTCTAGACTCAAAGAAGAGTTATGCTCCAATGAGAATGATTATTCCACGGGAGCGTTGCATGGTGATTCATGAACCACCGTGGATAATCGGACTCGCATGAGATTGAGGTGCAACATATTGTCGAGCTAGATGACCTCGTGATCAAATACATGAATTGGTTAGAATTGGTGATTTGAATGGATTTGAATACGCGTAACGAATGCATTGATGTGAATAGGTGATCGTGCTCGATGTTTAGAAATCTGAGTGACGCGAGCTCGGGTAGAAAACCCCATACTATTGACTTTGGTTTGACCCTAGGATTGGGGTTAGTATTGGCATTATTGTTGGGGAACTATGATTCCAATCCTGACATTGACTTAGCCATGAGAAATAGCCTAGCGGATAGGCGAGATGCCCCTGTTTCAAGAGTTAGCAATCGGAAGATTGATTTTGAGGATTGGTATGAATGGATCAAATGATGCATGAATATAGGAATATCCCTCACGAGATTCGGCTGACATGCATATATTTCAGGGACGCCTGAGTATATGTACGATGCGACTCGAGTGAGAATGATGAATTCTCTATCATGCGGCTTGGTTGAATGTCTGTATTTTAGGGACGCCTGGAATGCGTGCACGATCCAACCAAGTGATACGATGAGTTCAAGCATGACTTGAGGAATTGAAGAGTGTCGAGAATTTAAGATCGTGTTAACGAAAAAGATTGATAAGTAGTGCAAGCATGGCTTAGAATCGAGAAAACGCGTAGGCGGAGTGTATATGATAAGTTCTGGCATACCTGCACGACTGTTATAGTTACGTGTCTAGGCTCGATTAAGTCTTGACCATAGAAATGGTAGGATTGCTTGCCTTTAGAAAAGTCTCGAGGACGAGACTTGTTCTGAGTGGTGTATGTTGTAGTGCCCCATCCCGCAAAGTCAATCGGAGGAATCGAAACACCGATGGCGTTCGGTCTTAGCCTTACAACGGCTGTTCGAAGGCTCGTTCGGTCGAGGCGACTTCTCGCTCAGGTAGGGTAGTTTCGGTGAACTTGCCTCATCTTAGCCTTCACATAATAACTCACATGTTTTCAACTTGCACAAGTAGGCTAATATAAAAGCTACGAACGCACATAGCTAAGAGAATAATCCCGACGGGTCGATAATTACTAGAACATGAAAAAGGTCCCATGGCCGTCTTAGAAGTGTGTTCAGCGTGCTTTCAAAGTGACACTCGAATCCTTCGTCTCGTGGCTTGAAAGAAGGAAGTTGACCTAAGTTGATAAGTTGCCCCGTTACTTGAATTAGCCTAAGTCATAGGTGTCGCCCGCGTAAATGCTTGAAAATGCATGCACGGTCCCGTCGTCCAAGGCTCGGCGTAGCCTTCGCACGTCTCGTAGTTTAAGTCATCTTGTACGGCTTGTTGGCTTAAGTCTAGGCACCCAAGAGTTGGTTGTTCAAGTCGACCCCGTGCATAGCATGTTCCCTCGACACGGAGCTCGATGTAGACTTTACTCGTCGAGTCGCTGCCCGAATAAGTTAGACAAGAGTTATATTGGGCTATCGAAGCCATTTCTAGCACTGTCCTGCTCTATCTGTGATTGTCAAGTCGCGTAGTCCCTTGAGAACAAGGCTCATCGTATAAAGTATATGACTTGAGCGATAGCGTCACCTATAGAACCAGGTCTGTCTAAGGCATGATCTACGGTAGATTTAGTAAAGAGTATGCCACGATCAAAGGAAGTCCACGCGACTGGTTGTCGCCGAGATCGGTCCCGCTACATGGGAGTCTCGCTAAGTCTTGATAAGTTCCGCACACGAGATCGATCCCACTACTTGGGAGTCTCGATAGAAAGATGGAAGGCATGGTCATGAATAAGGAAGGACTGGATAGATCGAGTTGAGTCTTGCATGGTCATTGGACAACTTGTCGATAAGGTTAGGTCTTCTCGAGTGATCGCCGGGGCACCGGGATTACGTCGGCCCGGGAGAAGCGAGTGAGGCTCAAGTAGGATGCTGGATAACCGCATGGGAGACTTCGGCGCCTCCGGGCTAGCTACCCGTATAGGTACGTGCCGATATCCCCGAGCCGAGATCTAAGATAGCTTGACATTGCTAGTGACCACTTATGTAGATAGGTCGGCAGAATAGCGGCACACCGCGTGTATGCCTTTGGATTGGGTCTAGAGCTTGAATGCAGGTCTAGTCGGTAACATAAAATATTGGGCCTAAGATTTGGTTGCAACGTAGGCAACATACTTCGGCACGAGATGTGGCATCGAGTCTTATGTTATCGACATATAAGTTGCATAGTTTGAATGTGAGTTGTCTTAAGTTTAAGTCAGGAAAGGCCGCAAGGCGGTAGCATGGATAAGCCTTGATAAGTTGCGAGGCACGACCTCAATTTTGAAGCACGTACAAGTCTAAGCAAGGTCTTAAGGCACAAATCAAGTCTAGCGGCACGACCAGCACGAGTCGTCCCCTTGCCGTCTTTGGCACTTGAATCGTTGGCACGAGAATTGGTAGAGGCACTTGAGTTTAAGTAAAAGTCTTGGCACGGCCGAGTTCGCATAAGTTGCTCATCGGCGAAGCACCGTCTCAAATATGTTGAAGTCACAAATATAGTATTACACGACCCTGCCGTCCCGAGTTGAGGTTCGGTCAAGTACATAAGCGATGAGGCACTGCCTCGATCGAAATACACGTTGGCATTATAGCATGACCATGTCATTGCACATCGAGTTGGTCAGACGTCGTAGTCTTAAAACTGATCCTAAGGCAAGACTAGAAAGACAATCGAAATGGACTTGTATTGCACAAAGTAAATGAACGTATCAGTTTTGTATGGGTAGGCGAGAAGCTCACTCTACCAGTACAGTTGAGTACTAACACCCACACAGTCTTTATGTGCAGGCACAGGTAGAAGCTCGTGGCACGGAGCTCGCTTGGATGCGTCGAGGCACAGAGTTCCTTGGCGACTCGAAGCGTGCGGCCGCATGGACTCAAGACTTATACAGGACATAATGTATGGACATTGTCTTCCGAAGCTTCCGCTGGCTCAAGCATTGTATCGAGAGATAAGAGAGAGCAGAGTGACTTGTAAAATTAGAGAAAAGTGAGCACGAGAGACTTGTAATCAAGGCCTTGCGTCCATTGTAATATCATTGTTCAATATCAATAAAGAGTTCTTTTGAATAACTTGTGTTTTGCCTTTAAATTTTTGCTGCATGTTTAATATTTTTGCTTGGGACTTCTGTGCGACGATCCCGCCGCTGCCGATATAATCGGCCGTTATGAAACTGCCTTGCACGAGCGCAATCTAGGCTCGTGCTGCATCACGCCTTAGCGAGGACGATCGCTCCTACGGGAGCGGGGCGTGACACCCTGAGTACCACGGTCAGGGGTACCTACTGAAACTGACTAAGGCTAATAACTAGAATAATCCAGTAGTTATAAAGAAATTTCCCAGCTACAGGCAATCCCATTATCTGGGTGCCCCATCACGGGATTTGTAGCCTACCGTCGAGTAGGGCACACTTCCAACACACTCTCATGTATTGTATCCTTCAAGCTACTTAAGGGTACATGTGTTCTTTGGATAATGTACCCACATGAATTCAACCCCTAATTGCGTCTGGATAGCCTGGATGTTCTGCAGGACTTATGGTTGTTGGAATATCTCATTGCATCTTGCTAGTAACTAGGCCTGTGATAACCCTAGTTAGTTAAGGTATCAAGTCGTACTCATTGTTTGGCTGTGATTGATTGGATGGAGTCTAACCCAGTCAAGTCTTATCCTGATCCTGTACAAGATTGCCACATGACCTGATTACTTGTGCTTTACTTTATCGATAAATGGTGGGAAACCAAGTTCCGTTCAAATGAAGGATTACAATCCCGGTCCTTGTTTGGTTTAAGGGTGGTAACTTGGTTATCTGAATAGTCCCATGGTTATCTTATCGTATATCATCATGATTTTCTATATCTCCAATTTTTATTATATTATTATGTTTTCTGCTAATTGCTGATTTTAGTTCTTAAGTGAAGCCTCCTCTGTGGCACTTGCTCTTTCTGGGATCTGACCCAGCTGGTTTTGTATGACCAGATACCGGAATAGCTCCAAAGGATCTCCCTACCTTCCATCCAGATGGTGACCACTAGGCGCAATCCTGGCAACAAGTGGGTTTTATTTTGCTCTTCCGCTCTATTGTAAAATTATTCTTTTGAGGCGTTTAGCCGTCGAACAAATGTTAGCTCGTGTTGAATAGTTATATTTCTTGTCTGCCTACAGACTGTAACATGATTAACAAATCCTAGGGTTGATCATGTATGACTTAAACTCTTGCTAGTCTTCGCATTTTGTATGACTAGCTTCATGATCATCTGAATATGTAATGTTTGGAATGCCTTATTTTAAATATCTGATGATCTACCATCTTGTTACATTTACTTGCTTGCTTGAGATTGTGTAAGCCCCCTGAATTTTAGGGACTTTTTTCGAATTTTCTAAATGAATTATTTTCGATAATTCATTATTATTTAATTATTTTTTATCATTAAATGCTCTTTACCGTGACTTTAATTTCTGGAGCATCAGGGATGCCAGTCTCTGGAAACTCTCTTCTTGAAGTTTGTAGTAGACAGGATTATCTTCATGTTGATATATCATGTCCCATCCAAATTTGTTCCCTTGTACTCTTTTTGCTTCACACAACTTCGGATCAATTTAGACCATTTGATCATTAATTAATTATTAATTGATTTTTCTACTTTTATCTTTGATCATCATATGCACGTTTCCGTGACTTTTAATTTAGGAGCACAAGGCTAGTCATTTTCTTGAAACCAACTTCTCATGCATGATCTACTCGAGACGTCCTACACCCATGACCTTCGTGTCCCACTCAAACACACCATCTTGTGCTTCATTTGATTCGCACAACTTTTAGATTAATTTAGGCCAATTAATTATCCACCGTAGAATGTGACCTGACTTCCAATTTAATTTCGGGACCCGACATCGATCCAACCTAATCGACCCAAAATATGGACATGGCCCACACGAAACCTACTACCCGCATGATATTTCTGTCCCATTTATTTGAGCTACCGCATGCTACTTATTTACCCATGATCATAAATACCTATTTAAATTAAATTATTGCATCATGTCCAATTTTGACCCGACCCGGCTCAACCGAACCCAGTCCAAGCTTTATGTTACCCTCCCTCATGACACCCTCACTCTCTTTGCCCTTGAAGAATATTAAATACCCAGTCTACCTATTTTTAATATTCAATGGAAAATTCCTTTTATTAAAAATCCCTAGGAGATATCTAATTCTGATTCAAGCCATTGGATTCTCTCTATCAATCCATACCCTCAATTTCCCTTACACTAACTCACACACACCCCCCCCCCCCCCAAGTTGGCCGGCCCTAAAAACTAGGTAGGGAATTCTTATTCTCTCTCTCCCTCTCTCATTTAATAACACTCACACACATAAATCACTCTATTTTTCTCTCTACTTCTCTCTTCCATTCTCTTTTATCAACAGCCTCCTCCCATGGCCGAATCCCCACTTCTCCTCCTCCTTCTCCCGAGCACAGCCACCAGCAACTTTTCTTCCTCCTCCCTTCCCGAGCTCTCCCTCATCATCATCTTCTTCTTCTTCATTCTATAACATCATTACCACCATCACCACACCACATCCACCACCATCAACCGCTACCACACGCCACCCCCGCAGCCGTCGACCACCGTCGGGCAGCCACCTCCGCCGTCGTGCCAGGCTAGTGCAGCCATGCAACAGCAGCAGCCGGCCAGCACTGGCAGCAGCAGCGTGCGCACAGCCGTGCGCGCACACCGACAGCCGTGCGTCGTCACGACAGTCGTCGTCGCCAACGAGCGTACCTTTCTGTGGCGGCTACCGTCCTCCGGGATGCGCCGTCTAGGCGATTCGTGCGTTTTGCACGGAATCCCGTCGACGCGTGCGCGAACGAGATCCAGAAATGGTGTTCCGTTGCAGCAGCTTCGCACATATTTTTTAAGAAATCAGACCGTTGGATCGGCAATTTCTTTAGTCTGTCTCAATCTCGGTATATAGCTCTTCACTCTCCTCAATTTTTGTCCGTTAATTTTATCATTTGATACATCAAAATCGGCCACAAAGTTGACGCTTTAAATTGTGTTATTTTTGGACAGTTTTGTGGAGCCAACTTCGTTGGTTCGTATCTCCTCCATCGTAGCTCCGTCTGGCATAACACTGGTTCCTATGCGTAGCTGGTATAACCCTCTTCCTCCTTCTCAAGTTTCGTTTCATTGTGAGCACGTTTGATTGGTTGAATTCGACACCAAAGTTGGCCGTCCGAATTTCTAATTTCCAAGTTGTAAAATTCTATTTTTGAACCCGGGACTCCGAATTTAATTTTTGACACCACCAGTAGACTCGTGGCATCGTTCTGGCATATTTTCATATAAAGTTTGTTAGATTTGGAGGACGTGGGCCCTGGCACGTATTTCGGTGCAAAATGGGCCCCACAGTCCGGGTCAACAAAACTTTTTGACGTCGGCTCATCGAAATCCAATTCTGGACATACCGTTGAGTTTGTATCGTCATTTTGGACTCGTTGACATATAATTTGCTAGGTTTTAGTGGACATTGGTTCTGGCACGTATTTCGATGCAAGTCGGATACTAATATCCGGGTCAACGGGTCATTTTGAGATCGGCTCATCAGAATCCAATTCTGGACATACCGTTGAGTTCGTATCGTCATTCTGGACTCGTTGACATATAATTTGCTAAGTTTTGAGGAAATTGACTTTGACACGCTTTTTTGTGTAAATCAGAATTTTAATATCCTGGTCAACGGACCAATTTGAGATCGGGTCAACGGAATCCAATTCTGGATATACCGTTGGGTTTGTATCGTTATTCTGGATTCGTAGATATATAATTTGTTAGGTTAGTGGCTTGCATGTTTTTCGGTACAAAGTGGGTCCGACACGGACACCATTTTGATCTAAAATTATCTTTTTGCCCCTGTGTCCAAATTGGACTTATGGATAGGCTATCCTAGCTAATTTGACCATTCTGGACACGTTGGTGATGGTTGTTTCACCATCTGACAACACCTGTAGATTTTTACCCTATTATTATAATCCTTCTCTTTTTATTCGTATTTTTAGATCTTTGTATCGGAATTGAGATCCATCGATTCCAGTGATTTCACCATCACTGAAATTGATATGTTGACCCTGTAGATGTTTATAGAGACTAGATTTGACCCTGTTTGACCATGGTTTACTACTTTGACTGAACGGCGAAGTATAGTCAACATTTGACCTAGGTTAGACTAGTTTTGACCTTGGTTGACCATGGTTGACTATTTTGACCAAAATTCAACCGAAAGTCAACCGTAGCCTAAAATTGACTAGAACTTGACCGAAGTTGACCAGTTGACCCAAAGTCAACTGTTAGTCAACGTTAGTCAAGTTTGACCCGAGTTGACCAGTTGACCAAAAGTCAACTGTAAGTCAACCCTTGACTTAGATTGACCTAGTTTGACTTGCTTTAACTTGCCTTGGTCTAGTTTGACTTTGTTTGACCTAGTTTGACTTAGTTGACTGAGTCTGACCTAGATTACGTAGCTTATACTATAGAATCATACCTAACACTGTTGAACCCTAATTAGCTTATATATATCTTATCTTTAGGTCTGTGGCATCACTCTGAGCATCGACCCTATTTGACAGCTCAGGACCGCAAGCGAGTACATTCTCTGATAGTAGTTCCTTGTCTTGATATTTTCTGTATCCGATTCAGTTATAGTATTTTACTTTATTCTCGTCACGATGGTATACGGACTAGTATACGCCGGATCCTGGCATGGGATGTTATTCCTGGACTTTCTTGGTATATTGGTACATTTTCTATCTTATTTTCTGTACTTGTATAGACACCGATTCCTGAGAGGGAGTAGCTACCCTCTTAGGGAATCCCGTGTCATGACATGCTATGTCATGATCCATATACTACTCGGGGATAGGGAGTTATTATAGGTTATGTGATCAATATCCCTACTTGTATTCCTATTACTTGTTCATAGCTATACCCTCGCCTCACGACGGGTAAAGCCTGACCCTACTTATTCATAGCTTTCCATGCTGGCTGGCCTGACCCAGAGTTCTTATTTTTCTTGTTCATAGTCAGTCAGATGGTACAGCCTGATCTTGACCCAAGCCGATCACATAATGCTATGATATCTCGAGGCACATTTTATATTTACATTATACATCAGATATTCCTGTACTGTTCTACTTTCCTGTACGTTACACCCTGACATGATTTCCAGTTTATATATCTTGTTTTACTTACAATCTTGATATATCATCTTGTATTCCATTATGATTGTCTCTTACAGCATTTGTCAATACTATAAAACTATTGTTAGTTTATGTACTCATTCCATCCTGACTGGATATGTTGACAATATTTTAGTAGTAGTTGTGCCCTTAGTATTGGACTACAGGATGTTGCTAGCTGGAGTGGTTCTCGGTATTCTTTACCGTGAGTTGTTTCTCAGGAGTTCTAGGTCTGGTAGTTATTTAGTTTGTTATTGTTTCCCTCTGTTTATTCTTGTCTCATATGATCATTGTAGATTCTAGTTGTTCTAGTGATATTGTTATTATTTCTGGTCTTATCTTCCTTAGTTTTTGTGATGTGATACGAGTACCTTTATAGTTATGGATCTGTAGATGTTGTAGTTAGTATCGGGTACTTGACAGCGCTCTACCGCTGATACTGCAACGTAGGCTGGGCGTGGCCCACGTATTCGTACCCGTATATCCGGGTGCGGATCGTGACACGTTTTTAGTGGTGGCCCATACAGGTCAGTCTTTGCAATTAATGCGAAGTCGTGGTAGTACTTGAGCTTTTCTGTACTACTGCGAGTCTGCCATAGGATTAAGGTTGAGTCATGGAATATTTTAGGAATTTGGTACCCAGTCACATATTAGGAACTCTTGGTATATTCCAGGGATGACCCCTGGGAATCTTATTTCAAATTTTTTGAAACTTTTCCCATTTTTTCTATCCGTCCTGATTTCTGAAACATCTGTCTGTTATCAACTGTATTCTTTCTTTGGAATGAGTTTGTGGACCCCAGAGGGAAGGTATAAGTTGGACTTATATATCTTCTAGTTTGAGACGAGAATATGATTTGCCAGTCTCATATCAGGTTGAGATTGTTTTAGATTATATTCCAATAATTTCCTTTTATCTTGACCTAGATAGTACCTTTGGATATCTCCTGAGAATTTTCTTCTAAACTCTACCTCGGGATCTGTTTCCGCTAGTTTCTATCTACTTATCCTTGATTCGTTGTTGAAAATTTTGAATCTTGATGTTCGTTGTTAACTTCGATTTTGATTTTGTTTGAAGATAAGTTTCTCTGGATTGAGTTATGATATTCTGATAAACATATTTGATGAGAACGATAAATGTCTACTTTATTTATGGAGTTTAGAATTTATCGCAGTCATATTAGCTAGCCTGACAAGGACATGGAGCCTGATTTTGGATATACTATCCTAGTTATGGCATTTAGATTCTCTTGCAGCCATACCGGTTGGCGTGGTAAGGAATCTAGATGACATGATTATAGGGTGTATACCTTAGTTATGACTCTATCGTTTATTGCAGCTATGTTTACTGGCGTGGCGTAAATTCTGACAACATGATTTTGTATGGTTATCAGGTCATATCTTAAGTTGATTCACTTCTTCTACCACTTGAGCAAGATAATTCCTACCATTATTTCTTGTTTATCATTATTTTATCTCCCATCGCATGATGATTTTCTCATCTTACCGTCATTTCCTTTGCCTTGTTTATTTATGTCTTGATTACATCTATCAACTATCTCGTGTCTACTTATGTCATCTACACTTTAAAATCTTTTGAGCTCTCGTATCTTTTATCTTAGAAAAAGTCGAGGAAGTATCGTAATCATCTGTCTCGGAGTAGACGTTGGATCTTGGTAGTAGTCGAAGCAGAGCGAGATGATTACCCCGACTTCCTTCTACAACCTTACATTTTGGTTTCCTGTCATAACAGAAGAAATCCAGTTCCTTATCCTTGAACTGTTTCTAAAATTCAATATCGTAAGATTTGATCTTCTCTGATTTTGACCAGTCGATTTTGGTTGTCTTGTTTATCGTGCTAAAGAGTCTTGGTTGCTGACTAGACTTTAGATGACTTCAAATTCCTTTGTGACTTGGATTTTCATCCTTGGATGCTCGTGTCCAGCCTTCGTTGATCTTATTCTCCATCTTGTCCAAATTCTGATTTACTCGAAAGTTGATCAACTTAGATCATGTTGAGACTAATTTCTTTATCGTGGTTGGATTTCAATGTTATTAACCCTCGTGCATTGACTTTCGATTTTGATCATGTTTGGATTTTGGACACTCGTGTCTAAACTCTTTTCGACCTTGATTTCATTTCCTAATTACATCCAAATTCCTTGTGATTAGTCGTGCCTAGATGACTTGGCATGACTAAGACAACTTGGGATTTCCTTGACCGTGATTTTAACGATCATAACTATATATTTTATCTTGCCTCAAACTCGTGCCTAAAATTTTTGACTTTCAATCACGACTAACTAGTGTGACTACGAAATTATTCGTGTTAGAATTGAACATGTTTGACTTTCTACCGTGCCTAATTGACTTGGGTTCCTTCCTAAATTGTGCTTTTAAGACCTTGATTTTGAATTCATAATTTATTCGTCATTCACAACTGAACTTGGATCTTGATCATGCTTATGTGACCTATAATCTGATTTCTATCAAATCAATCTCTCAATCATGCTATACTTAAATTTTTCTCTCCATTTGCTTCTCTTAGCCCTGTTTAGATCATGACTATCCGACTTTGATTTTTATGATCTTGATAATCTTAACCCTCAAACCGTGCTAAAAATCTTGAACCCTAATCGACTGTGTCGAAATAGATCTCCTTCGTACTTGAATTTTGATTCTCTAGTCACTCGTGCTCAGGTTTCATTCCTGATCATGACTAGGTTTGCGATTTTCGTCGCTCTACTCTACTTCGTGCCTAAGTGGTTAATAATTCCAAAATTCTTGAACGCGTCTGGATCTTGATTTCACTCATGACCAGGTGGTTAAATTCTCGATCACTGTTTGTGCTAAGTATTGCTTATTCCTAACAATACCTAACCACATCATTTTCGTCTTGATCGTGCCTATGTATAACCCTAAATCTAATTTCATCAAGCTGAAATCCTGTTAATCAATGTTTTGACTCGATTGTAACCGGACGAAGCTCAAGTTTTGATTTCGTTGTCATATCTAAATCGTGCCAAGTGAACTTAGACTATTTCCAATTTTAATCGCGTTCGAACTTGGATCATATTTCATGATTTTATTAATCATACTCTTTAATCTTTGATCGGGCCTATAAGACCTTGATTTCGATTTTGTTTGTGTCTAAAATTTCATCTCAACCATGCCAAACCTTGTTTTGGTCATGGATAGCTTTTCATCCTTGTCACGATCCGATCCCAAATTGTTGGGTCGAATCGGATCATGTCCAGCCTGCATCGTTGTTGAGACGGCGGCAGTAAGCTGTATCCACTTGTAGGTAACTCAACATTAGAATCTAAATTTGTCACAACTTTAATAATTCGAATATTTATAAAAATTTTGTTCAATAAAAGAAAGATACAACAGATAATCAAAACTGAATTAACTATCTTCTACACAACTTTCCCTAAACTAGAAAAGAAGAAGTAACATTTAAGCAGCCGACTAATCAGCCTCGAGATCATCGTCTTCCAATTGGGACTCGGGTAACACCACAGGATACAGCTCAGGATCATCAATGCTTCCTAAAAATATTAGGTCTCCAGTCAGGAGGGAGCAAGTACAATTATGAATATCTAACAATTCAAATAATAATAGAAATTTGCAATTTTAAACAATTTGAAATACTTGAACAATATTTTCCAGCAATTTTTCAACAATTGAAAACAATGTGATTTGAATAGGTAATGACTATGACCGGCTTGGATTGTACAATAGTATCCTAGTGATACGATACGGCTTATCCCCGTGTGTAAGAGGGGTAAGCTCGCACAATCAATATACAATATGAGGGGTATTGGTCATAAACGCTACACTACTCCCCCAATATCCCCACAATCAATAACAATCAATATTTGAACTCTAGGAGAGAGTTCCACAATCAATATTTGAACTCTATGAGAGAGTTTCGTGTAGCAATGTGGTTTAAGCATGCAAGATAACAATTACTAAATAAATTGCCAATTAAACATAACCGTACTTGCCTTGGTTTTTGACTGAAAAAAGGATGTTGATACCGGGATGGAGATCAGATATGTCCTCGAAATCCTACAGTTGAAAAATCCTGACTTAGCACCAAAGTCAAACCATATCTATGTGTGCTAGTTACAATCTCTAGAATTGGTCCTAATCCAGTTTTATGTTATTTACAAATTCTACCAGAACACGTTTATCGATGTGATTTACTAGTTATTAATTTACGAAGAAAAATTAATTTAACATTTATTGAAAAATCGCATTTTCTGATTATTTGGCAAAACTTAGTATTTTGTAATATTATATATAAAACTAATATTTTTCTTTAAATAAGAAGAACGTGAATTTGTTTAAATAACAAACTTGTAATTTTCCTAATTATTAAATGTGAGAAAATGATATTAATTTTCTATAAAATAATTAGTTATTTATTATTTTACGTGTTTACGTCAAACCAACAAACCAGGAAATAAAAACTACTCTACCTTATTACAGAACCACATAAAAGAAATAAAAGTTGGGCTTATGCCCTCACAATTATCTACATAAATGAATTTAGAAGTATAGACGAACTTTGATTGCTATGCACGATCCCATCAGGAGTCAAAGCCCTGCACAAAGTGCTATTCGGCCAGTAGCAAGTTCTAAAAATAATAACTTGAAGTTTTTATGAAAAATAGAGAAAGTCTCAGATTGGTCCAATTATCATTCTTAGCTAATGCCTCAACGTCCAGAATGACTGGTTTCGTTTGCATTTACTAGAGCCCATTGACCGGTACGGTCGTCGCCCAAAAAATTCATTTAATAAACCTTTTTGGAAAACCAGTTTTGAAAATCATATATATATATATATATAGTTTTACGAAAATTGGGCAGCATTTCCTCTATATCTGGAATAACCCAATACTGGAAAATTGTGCCAACCACACAAATAATATCCCAAACCAGGGAAATAACCCATGAATTCATTTCCACCACAAAATAAATATATAAACCAAACACAGAACATTTCCAAAAGAAATTCGGAAAACCCGAAAATATCACAGAACCAACATAATAGTTCGAAAATTTCGAAACTAACAGAAGATCTCAAAACCACATAACTAAATCTGAAAGTCACAGAGCATTGCCGAACTAACTCAGAATTTTCGAGAAGTCACAAAGCTTAAAACCAAAATTAATCACAGCACAAAATTACTACCGAAATGAACTTCGAAAATTTCCGAAATCGAAATCGTCTAAACCGAATCCCGTAACGGGATCGGGGACCAAAATCATCATCGACTCGATAACGGGAGGGACAAACTACTGAGTTTACTCAAAAATTACCCAATATCCGTTGGTCGGGGAGCCGCGGGATAAACTCGGGAATAAAAATGGGACAGCGGGATCGAACGGTGAGCGGTTCACGGGGCCACACGGGGACAGCGGCTGGGATGCGGCGCGCGGGGTCGGCCGGGAACGGGGGCTGTCGGCGCCGAAAAATGCCGGGAGGGGCGCGGCCTGGGCGCTGGAGTCGGGGAGCGCCTGGGTCAGCGGGGAAAGGGCGACCGGCAGTGGGGCGCCAGACGGAAGGCTCGACGGCGGGTGGCGCCGCGTCGGCGGTGGAGGGCGAGACTCGGGTCGCCGAAAATGGACTAGGGCACACTTGTGGGAGGGAGGAGGATGGTTGATGGAGGAAAAAGGAGGAGGTTTATATATAGGAGAAGAATAGTGGGGGTTACCGGAATCCGAAGTCGAGGGGGTGACCGGTCGGAAAGTCGAAGGCCAAGGGGTTCGGCCGTTTGGCCGTTCGGAAGGGAAGGTCGGCTCCATAAGTAAAGAAAAGATAGAGAGCTTTAACATTAAAGTTCAATATAAATGAAAGTTGTGCTGAGCAAAATAGGAATGAATGGATAGATTCCATTCCATAAGTGAGTGTGTAAGAGTTAAATAAGTGTGCTGTAGTGAAAAGTTAATGAAAGAATTCCATTAGAAAAATATATTATATAAATAATTAGTTTATGAATTATATACTAAACCGAGTTCGGTTTCGGAAATAGTTCCGAACCGGGTTCGGGACTCAAAAACGGGTTCGGGTCAAGCCAAAATAAAATCCATTATAATTATTTAAAATAATATTTATATATGTGGTTTCGGGACGGGTCAGGACCAACATTCAAAATTCTAGGATATAATAATTTTCTGAAATATGGTTTTCCTAAAATAATAATAATAATTAATTTAGCAAATAAATTATAATAAAAATTTTACGGGTTGGACCAAACACTAAAATTCCAGAAATAATAATTTTTCTAAAAATAATTTTCCTAAATTAACAATTAATAATGATTATAATAATAATTTAGTAAATAAATTATTTAAATAAAAACTAAAATTTATGGGTTTCACAACCTTCCCTCCTTAGAAAATTTCGTCCTCGAAATTAAAGGATGGGGTAGGATAAACTCAAATCCAACAGGTACGGGTACTTCGCCCATAACTCAAGTCCAACAATAAGAATTGCCAAGGCAGTCGTAGATGAGACGTTTAGGGACAAGTTTTAACTATGTCACCATCCACGTAGAACAAGAATATATATAAGCGAACCAAAGTACACGTGGTTGATCAGACCATCATGTACCGGTTCTGATTAGACAATATATTAGTGGGTGCATCCAATAAAATACTGTCACGATCAAGCTCGATAAAAAAATAAGCTCGAAAATCTAACTTAGCAGCATCAGTCAAAAATATTAGAACGAAAGATAATGTTTGCAAGAAATAGAAGTTTATGAGGCAGCACAGAGTTCCTGATTTTCTTCTCACCTATGTCTATGATCGCCACTGGCTTCTCCGGCACTGTGAGGCTGGGTCCAATCTCCAGCTCTGAATGGTCCAAGATATGGCTCGGATCCGGGATGTAACGTCTGAGCTGTGAAACATGGAAGGCGTTGTGCACGCCTTCAAGATTAGCTGGTAGAGCTAATCGGTACGCTACTTCTCCAATTCGGCTCAAAACTTCGAATGAGCCGATGTACCTGGGGCTCAGCTTTCCTGCTATGCCAAATCTGATAGTTCTTCTGGTAGGGGAGATCTTCATGAACACACTGTTTCCTTCTTCGAACTCCAATGGTCGACGACTGCTATCAGCCCAATGTTTCTGTCTATCATGAGCAATCCTGAGCTTGTCTCTAATCACCTTTACCTTCTCTGCTGCATCGGTCACCATCTCAGGTCCAAGTAATACTCTTTCTCCTACGTTGTCCCAAGTAAGTGGAGTACGGCAACGACGTCCATAAAGTGCCTCGAATGGTGTCATTCCGATGCTGGCTTGGTAGCTGTTGTTGTAGAAAAACTCTACCAAGTGCAAGTGGTCTTCTTAAGGCCCTCCAAATTCTAAGACGCAAGATCTCAGTATGTCCTCTAGCGTCTGGATGGTTCTCTCTGATTGTCCGTCAGTCTGGGGATGATATGCGGTGCTGAACTTCAATTGTGTTCCCAAACTGTCATGTAAACTCTTCTAAAAGTGAGAGGTAAATCTATTATCTCTATCAGATACGATACTTACCGGAACTCCATGAGTCCGGTAGATATGCTGCATGTATAGTGCTGCTAACTTCTCGATGGATAGACCAACCTTGAAGGGGATAAAGTGAGTTGACTTCGTCAGTCGGTCCACAATAACCCAAATGGCATCCTTCCCTCCGTAGGATTGAGGCAGTCCTGACACAAAGTCTATTGTTATGTGTTTTTATTTCCACTCCGGGATGTCCAGCGGCTGCAACAATGCTGCTGGTCTCTGTATGCTGGCTTTCACTTGTTGACAAATCAAGCATCTAGCCACAAATCTGGATACGTCCTTCTTTATTCTGTACCACCACACTACAGTACGCATATTCTGAGAATCCTTCAAGTGTTCCTGCCATCACTTGATCGCTTCTTGCATCAGCTCATTCTTTAGTTCGCCAGTTGGTACACAAAGCCTCGTACCATGCCTCAGTGCTCCATCGCTGGCGATTGAGAATCCTTCAAGTGTTCCTGCCATCACTTGATCTCTGAGTTTACAAAGTGTCTCGTCTTGAAATTGTGTCTCCTTGACTTTGTCCATCAGACTTGAACGTACTTGTAACTGTATCATTGATGATTCTACTCCGGGTACAATTTTTTCTCTTTCTAGCTTCTTCATTTCCTCTTCAGGCAGTACAATCTCCAGTCTAAGCTTCTCTATGTCCTCCAACAAATGTCGCTCCTTGGTCAAAAACCTTGCCATCGGGTACTGACTAATTGCATCTGCAACCACATTAGCCTTACCTGGATGGTACTGCAAGTCGATGTCAAAATCTTTCATCAGCTCCAGCCATCGCCTTTGTCGCATGTTCAGCTCCTTCTGAGTGAAAATATATTTAAGACTTTTATGGTCTGTAAATATTTTCACTCTTTCTCCATAGAGGTAGTGCTTCCATAACTTCAAAGCAAATATCACAGCTGCGAGCTCCAAATCATGTGTGGGATAGTTCTTCTCATGAGTTCGTAATTGCCTAGATGCGTAAGCAATTAATTTCCCGTGTTATTGAAGAACACAACCCAATCCTTTTCCAGAAGCATCACTGTAGATTGAGAAACCGTCGGTACCTGCGGGTAGCGCAAGTATCGGTGCTGTTGTAAGTCTCTTCTTCAGTTCCTTAAATGCTGCCTGGCAAGCTTCAGTCCAAATAAATTTTTCGTTCTTCCTTGTGAGCTTCGTCATCTGCTCAGCAATCCTGGCGAAGTCCTTCAAAAATTTTTGGTGGTAGCCAGCTAAGCCCAAGAATCTTCTGATTTCAGCAACTGAACTTGGTGTACTCCATTTCTTAATGGCAGCTATATTTTTCTCTTTTTTTTGGATCTTCTGAAATTCCTTCTCCTGTGACAACATGGCCCAAAAAATCCACTTTGTCTAAGAAGAATTCACATTTAGATAGCTTACCATAGAGCTTCTCCTTCCTTAAAGTTCCCAGAACTTTCCTCAGGTGCTCTTCATGCTCTTCTTCGGTCTTTGAGTAGATCAGGATGTCATCGATGAAGACAACAACAAACTGATCCAGATATTCATGGAAGACCTTGTTCATAAGGTTCATGAATACCGCAGGGGCATTCGTCAATCCAAACGGCATAACCAAAAATTTATATTGACCATATTTGGTGTTGAACGCCGTCTTTAGAATATCCTCTTTCCTGACCTTGATTTGATGGTAGCCAGATCAAAGGTCTATCTTCGAGAACACCTTCGCTCCACTGAGTTGATCAAACAGGTCATCGATCCGGGGCAGAGGATACTTGTTCTTGATGGTGATGTTGTTCAGCGCCCGGTAGTCGATGCATAACCGTACAGTCCCGTCCTTCTTGGGTACGAATAAGACAGGTGCTCCCCAGGGTGAGGCTCCATCCCTGATAAATCCAAGGGCCTTCAGCTCATTGATCTGGTCCTTCATTTCCTTGGCCTCCTTAGGGTTGACTCTGTAGCATCCCCAAAAAATAGGGACAGAGCCGGGAACTAGGTCGATGGTGAATTCTACATCTCGATCTGGAGGTAATCCTGGAAGACTATCAGGAAAAACATCCATGAATTCTGCTATGATAGGGTGATGAGGTCCAGGTTCTTCGGTGATAGAGGAGTAAGTAATACCCTCCATATCTTCTGGAGCTCGAAAGATTTCAAACTCCGGCTCTCCAAGTGGGCTGAAGACTACACATCCTCTGTGACAATCTATCAGCGCATGCTGCTTACTTAACCAGTCCATTCCTAGGACTACATCATAGTTAGGTAAGGGCATCACAAGTAAGGGTGCTAAAAAATTGTGTCCTGATGTAAGCCCCTGTCCCGAAATTCCCAATTTATCATCATTCTTTTTTTTGCTAAATAATTATTGCCAATAGGGCAGTTATAGGTCTCAGTGATGGGTATGGGTCCAAGTATGACTGATGATGGACCTCATCGCCAGCAGGGCCGGAACGAGTGGTCTTTCCTTTGGCCGTACTCTGGAAGGTTTTGGTTGCAAACACAAGCAAGGTAGCCTACCAGTCTATAACAAACAAAAATATTTATTTATAATATATATCGGTCCTATGTTGTGACAAATTAATGTTCTAGTGTTCTAAATGTTTCTATATATGTTTACCTAAGTTGTTGATCTGACCTGCATGGGCCACCACTAAAAACATGTCACGACCCGATCCCAAATTGTTGGGTCAAATCGGATCATGTCCAGCCTGTACCGTTGTTGAGACGGCGGCAGTAAGCTGTATCCACTTGCAGGTAACTCAACATCAGAATCTAAATTTTTCACAACTTTAATAATTCGAATATTTATAAAAAATTTGTTCAATACAAGAAAGATACAACAGAAAATCAAAACTGAATTAACTATCTTCAACACAACTTTCCCTAAACTAGAAAAGAAGAAGTAATATTTAAGCAGCCGGTTCATCAGCATCGAGATCATCGTCTTCCAATTGGGACTCGGGTAACACCACAGGATACAGCTCAGGATCATCAATGCTTTCTAAAAATATTGGGTCTCCATTCAGGAGGGAGCAAGTACAATTATGAATATCTAACAATTCAAATAATAATAGAAATTTGCAATTTTAAACAATTTGAAATACTTGAACAATATTTTCCAGCAATTTTTCAACAATTGAAAACAATGTGATTTGAATAGGTAACGACTATGACCGACTTGGGTTGTACAATAGTATCCTAGTGATACGATGTAGCTCCCCTTCCCAATTTTTTTTTATATTTTATTATTATTTTATTATCAATATTATCGAGGATATTATTATACAATATTATTTTATTATTACTGGCTATGTTATTATTGTTAATAAATGTTATATATATACATGTTCATATTTATAACAAAAAATAGGCTCTACGTAGGAATGATACTTTTGGATTTATTTAGAATTTATGGAGTATATTATATAAGAATATTATATAAGAAAAAAAAATGGATAAGTAAATATGTATATATATATATATATATATATATATATATATATATATATATATATATATATATATATATTTTATATATATATATATATATATATATATATATATATATATATATAGAGAGAGAGAGAGAGAGAGTAAGTAAATACATATATAAATACGTGTGTATGTATATATAAAAATATACTAAATATGTGTATGTGTGTATATATATATATATATATATATATATATATATATATATATATATATATATATAAATAAATATTATATATATGTGTATGTGCATGTATATATAAATATATATACTATATACGTGTATGTGTATATATAAATACGTGTACGTGTATATAAATATATAATATAATATGTGTGTATGTATGTATAAATGTATATAAATATATATGTGTAGGTGTATATATATAAATTTATATATGTATACATATATTTGTATGTATAAATATATATATATATATATATAAAATAATAAATATATATATATATATATATATATATATATATATATATATATATATATATATATATATATATATATATTAGTTAAAATATATATATATATATATATATATATATATATATATATATATATATATATATATATATTAGTTATTACTAAAAGAAAAAGAAAACGAAAAAAAGAAAACAGAGCTCAGGCCAGGCCCGGCCCAGCCGAGCCCAGCCCGAGCAACACCCCAAGCCCAATAAACAATTCCCAGTAACAGCAAGTAAACCGAGCCTATAACTCCCCCATCCGCGAGTACATACATAACAGAGCGAGTGAGTTTGGGAGCAAACACGGAAACCCTAACTCCTAGGACATTACACCCTCGCGCGCTACCCTCCTTGGAACCTGGGCGGCCTTTCCAGCAGTCGCACGTCGCCGCGTGAGCGCCGGAATCGGCCGCACGCGCGCCTCAAACTCGCGACAACAGCAGCAATAACAGAGCAGTCGCAGCATGTACCATATTCGCAACTGAATTCCTATGCATCCCGTTCATCGATTTCGATTTCAAAAAATCCTACGGACAACCCATGTAACCATCTAGAAATCCCATCAAACATTTCAGATTGAAATGATCCTGATTCGACGAAAGATCGAAACCAAATCAGGAAAAAAACCTATTTTTCGACAAAAACAGAACAGTGTGAACTTGGACAGACCCCCATCTTGCAAGGCGAATTGCACGCAGGATGTCGACACTTTCTAAAATCCACCTGAAGGGGTTTATAGACAACCTATACACCTTCAAGACGGCCTTGGTAGTTTTCACTTTCATTTAGTTTGCATCAAGTTATTGGTTTACAAAAATTAGAAAAAATAACATAAATATGTTTTATAAAACTTGAAAAACCCTCCGATACGACGTGCGTCTCGCCAATCTGGGAGACGTGGTCACGAACCGAAAGCATCGAAAGCTGTGTAACGATTTCGTGGACGTGTGGGCTTTGACGGAATTCAAATTGGTCGCGTGTGCGCGACGAATTTGACGCGTATCCGTCGAAATTTATTGTATCAGCCTCTGTGCAAATTCCCCAATTACTTTGTGCATGCTCGTCAGATCGAGACGAAACTTGTGCCAACAGGACCGTATCATTTTTCTGGTCATGTATGTCAAGTTTGGTCCAATTCTGAGACAGTTGAATCGGAACGACGTTTTGCGGGCCCCACGGTCCGACTCAACGGGCGATTTTGTGCACGGCCCGCCAAAATCCAACTTTGGATATATGGTTGGGTTCGTATCAGAAAATCGGACCTGTAGACATATAGTTTGACGACTTTAGAGACCGTTGACTCTGGCACGCTTTTCGGTGCAAAGCGGGTCCAACGGCGAATATCGTTTTTGCTCAAAATTATCGTTTTGCCCCTGTGTCCAGAATTGGACTTAAGGACAAGCAATTCTAGCTAATTTGACTATTTTGAGAATTTTGGTAATGTTTATTTCAGCATCTGGAGACTTCTGCATGTGTTGACTGATTGTGGCTCATTGAGTGGTATGGTATTATCGGTTTCTCCAGCTAAGGACCTCAGGCAAGTGCACTTTCTGATTGCTTTCGATTCATAGTAGTCTTTTTATTTCATGTTTATACATATATCTTGCTGCTTGTTGACACGCTCGTCATACGGAGTAGTCGGAAGGGGAAATATCTTAGTAGACATGTGGACTATCCAGAACTATCCCATGAGTCTATTCTTGAATAATAGCAGCTGCACACGACACGTACAGGGTGTCGGATTTACCCCCTAGCCATTCACATGTCGAAACGGATATTTCACACCACATAGGTAGTTGTCTTTTATTTATTTTCCTTTTCTTCTCCACCGTGCCATGTCATCAGTACTTTCCAGTTTTCATATCTCATATGTTATTTTCATGTCTTGTTAATTCTATTGTGTTTTCGTATTGCCGTCGGTTTGTGTACTTATTCCATTCCTAAATGGAAACCAATATTTTTTAGGTTTAGCCGCGATCACTCTTAGCATTGGAAAGGCTTGGGTATGCTGAGGTCAACCTAGAAATAGAAAGCAATTGTATGAATTTCATTAATTGTAAAATCTTGTATTTTCTTTAATTTTAAATGTTGTAAATATTGTAACAAATTTAAAAATGTGAATGAGCAGCAAATGATATTTTGAGAATTTATTTTTTGCGAGCTTGACAGCGTTCTACCGCCGACTCTGCGGCGTAGGCTGGCTTGGACACGTCTCGTATCCGAAAAAGCGGGTGCGGGTCGTGACAAGTTTTTGTGGTGGCCCATGCAGGTCAGTTTTTGCAAAAGATTGCGAACTCGTGGTAGTACCCTATTAGTCGTACTGCTGCGAGCCTGCGCCCAGAAAATGCTCATTCGCAATTAGGATTAAAATGATTTAAGAGAATGACTAGGACTAGGAGTCCCTTGTTCAAATTGACCGTTGGGTAGTTAAGGTTATTAGATAGGCCATACAATTTAGATAGCTTGCTAGATCCCTATAGGTACACTATTGCTTTTGATATGACAATATGATTCAATGTGGATATACTATTCGCTTGGTATGTTAGACTTGCCTAGAATTAAGGCGTTAATTTTGATAAACTGTTTTTTTTGCTTTATTAGATATAAGTCTTATATCATAATTTAGAATTATCTATTTTAAATTATCTTTTTCTGTAAGGAGTTAGTTTATAATTTTTGATTCTGTTATTCATCTCGAGTTAGATTTTGATTCTCACAAAACTCGAACTACTTGTGCCTCCTTTCCAAAAATCTCGCGTACTTATATTTTGACTATCTTGACCAATGCTGCTATTACAGCCTAGTTTTTGCAAGCTTACTCTTTTATCGTGCTTGATTCAATACATATGTTTATTGGGGACGCCCGCTAACGTGTTGTCTAATCAGAATCAGTGTATTACGGTCTGATCAACCATAATACATTTGGTTCGCTCTCCATTTAATTACCCTACGTGGATTGAGATATAGAGGTATCCAGGATCTCACCCGCGACTATATTGACAATTCCTTTTTGAATTATACATCTGCCCTTGAATCACACAATTGTATTCGATGACATCTTTCTTGAACTCCTTATTGCTTTTGTCTTTCACTAATTGGAAAGACGAACGCTCGTATTCGATAGATAGAGAGTATCCCCATGGCTATGATAGTTGTATATACAAGTGCAGCTACCATCGGCCAGCCCTGTGACTGGAACCTTGCCTTGAGTCACTCGTTCTCCTCTCGACCCTCAAGCTACTATCGGAATCCTCCTAACCACGTCATTCCTAAAACCATGTCCTAGTTTCTAAGGTGGGTAGACTATAAGCCTTCTAAAATTTTAGGATATACAAGGATTACCGAGTGATTGGAATAACTTCCATTAGGATGAGGAATAGTGCCCATGGACTCCCACTTTCTATTTAGATCACTTTGTGTCCCCGACCGTGCCATTAATATTCGGAACACGAGACCAGCTGTTACCTCTCAATAAATTTCATATACAAGATCTAGACGAATCCACCTTCATCTAGGTATATCCTGTCCCACTCAAACCCGTCCCCTTGTACTCTATTTTTGTGGTACGACTTTTAGGTCAAAAGTACTAGCTAAAACCCTTACCATAGTACCGGTATACTTTTCGACTTTCACTAGAGCCTCAACCTTGACTCAATTCCTTCGACCCAATAAGTGGTAGTGATCTACTCGAAGCCCACTACGCATATACCACTAGTGTGCCACTCGATAGAGGCCTCTTGTGCTACTTAAACACAAAAGTCGCTATAGGCATATTTTTGGGCTTTAGGAACCTAGCTAACCAACCTGACTAGCAACTAGCTCAACCGCTTGGGTGGAATCCTATTCTAGGCTACCTTAATCTAGTAGAACCAGTTTTATCATTAGGATCTTGTTCAGTCAATATAGATTGAAATCCAAGGTACATCCAACTAACGATTGATGTCCAATTAGGAAACCCATTAAGACCCAGTAAAGCCCATCCATGCTTACCACCATTTTTGGACCAATAAAATTGAACTATTTGAAATAGATCCCAGTACCTATTATGTAGCCTACATCCCTCAGAATGTGAAGTCATTCTGTGTCACGTCCTGCTTCCCGGATGGAATGGTGACGTCATAAACACATCCCCAGGCTACGCGTCGAAATTCGCGATTGTCGCCCGTAATCATCAGCAGAATGGAAAATATAAGAAATTCTCATGGCATTAAAATATAGTGTAGCTATATTACAGGGAACTTTTTCAACAATTCTATTACAGATTATTACAAAAATAGATTTGCAAAATGACAATGATACTGCTGGTCATAATTGTGGGTAATCCCGACGGTTTACTCCTCGTCGTAGTGCGACGATACTTCGGCGGAGGCGTCTTCTTCTTCTTCACCTAGTGAACAAATACTAGGTCGTTTAGAAAACGACGAGCAAGTCCTCGGCCAAGAACGGTGAAAGTTAAACAAAAGATGAATATGTAGTTTTGAAAAAAAAAATGAAACAAGGTATGCCAAATTGCACTGCTATGTATATATATATAAATATATATATATTTGCTTTGGTAAAACATGAATGAAATTAACGTCCTACTCCATGAATAATAAGATTTTCGAGCTTCCCTTGAGCTTTTAGTAGGAATTGCTTCCTTGAGCAATTAAAGACACTGCCCATTTATAATAGGCAACGTTGTCTTCTGGAGTAAGATTTGAAAAGAAATGCAGTCTTGAGAACAATACTCCGAATAATCCTCTAAATATTTCTCGTGAACAATCCCGTTGACCTGGGATCAGGCTGTGATTTCCGAGCCTCCCTTGGGCTAAAAAAAAAGACATCTATTGATGTTTCTGTCAGATAGATGTAGAGCCTCCCTTGGGCTAGTGCACCGTAGTCGAAACTAGATGCACTGATTTTCGAGATTTTCGAATACTGATCAGCTTTTTGTTATTTATGTTACGGGATATCTAGGGATATTCAGTTGTTCTCCCCTCCCAAATGCTTCCTTAGACAAGAAATTTTCAAGAAAAATTTCCGAAGGTCGGAAATTTGTCTATCTTCTAAATTTCTCAAAAATTTCGGCAGAGTCTCCTTTGTATTTAGGAGCCCCGAAAATTTACAGAAAAACATATATATATGATAAGAAAAATATGGGCTCGCCGACCCCTTCGGTGGAGCAACTCTCAACACCGGAACCACGCAAGTAATAATTGGGCTCGCCGACCCCTTCGGTGGAGCAACTCTCAACACCGGAACCACGCAAGGAATAAAAGAACGAAAAGGAACTGGAGATTTATACCTGAGCAAGCAATGATTACCTTTCCCTTAGCAATAGGTCGGTTCGCGGCTTGCTAGTAGTTTACAGTTTATCAAAATGAGCAAATGTTTATCCAACTATATTAGTAAATATGCAAGACTTTATAATATATTTGTATATGTATATGTATATATATATATACATATAAATATATGTATATATATATATATATCATATAGATAGTATAAGGAATATTCAAGCTAATCAAAGTATTTTAATAGAGCAGAAAAATATAAAGTTTCTAACTATGACATACACAGACTAGTAAGTAGAGAATACAGGGTTTTCTTTGTACTTTTTACCTTCCCGGCGTGCAGTCCAACTGTTCAGTTCTTATGTATGTCCAACTTACCATTGGAGAATCTCATGAGTCCATATGTGTTCGTTTGTTCATTCAAGTTCAATAGTTCATGTCCAAAATTAGTTCCCGTGATATGTCCCAAATACTAGTTCCAGTGCCAATTTAAATTTCCTTGCCTATGTCTTTTAAAATTGAACATTTACTAGAAATCAGAAATTTGCCAGATTTTAAAATATCTTGAAGTGGGTTAAAACTACCAATTTGAAATTGAACCATAACTTAGCAAAATTACCCTAACCTATATTCCAAATTATAATCTTTGTGAAATGAAGAAATTAATATCTAGTTGTGAGACTTCAAATTTAAAATTATCCTATACAAGTTCCAATTCCTAGTATTACCAAAAACTTATTATGAAAAGAAAATTTATATGTTCATAACTTAAAATTCATATTTAAATATGAATTCTAACTATTTCAGAATTAACCAAAAAAAATTTATTGGAGAAGAATGGAGGAGAGGACTTGCCTTGGATTGGGAATGCCCTAGACTTCTCCACAAACCCTAATTTGAACCCAATAGCAAATAACAAACCCTTGTTAGTACTCTAACCTAGTATGAATTAGAAAAATAAGGATTGGGGAAAGAAAATGAGGATTACCTAGGTTTCCTCCTTGGAAAATGAAGTGGAAGAGGAAGAGATGAAGAAGAAGATGAAAAGGAAGTTGAGATGAAGATGGAGAGGAAGATGGAGAAGTGGTGGAGGTGGCCGGACGGCGGGCGGCGGGTGGCCGGACGGCGGTCGGCGGCTGGGGGCGGCGGCAGCGGCTGCAGGGGGTCGGGGCAGCGGCGATAGGGGCTGGAGGGGGTCGGGTGTGGGTGTGTACGTGGTTTTGTTTGTTTTTTTTCTTTTCTTTCTTGTGTGTGTGTGTTATAAAGAGGGAAAGGGGGTTTATGTAGAGAGAGTGTGCTGGTGGTGTTGGGGTTTTTGGGTGTGTATGTGTTTGAGTGTTGGGGGGTGAGATTATATAGAGGGGTGAGATGGTGAGGTGTCTCCCCCATTAAATACATGGGGGACACCTCTCCTTCTCCAATCTTCTTCATTTATTTATTATTAATATATTTTTGAAGCAAATAATAATAATAATAATAATAATAATAATAATAGTAATATAAGAGTATGACAAGTCTACCCCCCTTAGAAAAATTCCGTCCTCGGAATTGGAAATAACTAGTACAATGATTGATTGCTAACCTGGTTTAGGGAATAGATACGGATATTGCCTCTGCATATCTTCTTCTTTCTCCCAAGTTGAATCTCCAGGCGAATCCCTGCTCCATGCGACTCGTACTAATAGAATGACCCGATTGCGGAGTACCTTCTCTCTTCGATCCAAGATCCCAACGGGTCTCTGTTCGATCCGTAGTGTAGGCCCAACGGTGATTTCTGAATGGTCGAGTATATGGTTCGGATCCGACACGTATCTTCGTAATTGGGAAACATGGAATATATTGTGAACTCCCTCTAGCGTTAGGGGTAAAGCAAGCCGATATGATATATTCCCTACTTTCTCCAATATGTCGAAGGGCCCAATGTATCTCGGACTCAGTTTTCCTCTGGTCCCGAATCTGATGGTTCCTTTGGTTGGTGAAATCTTCAGAAAAACGTGATCTCCAGGTTGAAATTCCAGTATTCTTCGATGCTTATCAGCCCACATCTTTTTTCTATCCTGGGCTGCTTGCAGGTGACTTCTTATTGTCTTGACTATGTCCACAGTTTGTGTTACCAGTTCTGGTCCTAACAATTGTCTTTCTTCTACGTCGGTCCAACATACCGGCGATCTGTATTTTCTACCATACAGTGCTTCAAAAGGGGCCATTTTGATACTATCATGATAACTGTTGTTGTATAAAAATTCCACCAGATGTAGATGATCATCCCATGCTCCTCCAAAATCTAAAGTACAAGCTCTCAGCATGTCTTCTAGTGTCTGAATGGTTCTTTCAGACTGGCCGTCTGTTTGGGGGTGGTAGGCGGAGCTAAATTTTAATTGAGTGCCAAGATTTTCTTGCAAGCTTTTCCAGAAGTGTAAAGTAAACCGGGTATCTCTATCCGATACTATACTCACGGGTACCCCATGCTGACTGACAATCTGTTTCATGTACATTTCTGCCAGTACCTCTGTTGACTGTCCAACTCGAAAAGGAAGAAAACGAGCGGACTTTGTAAGTCTATCTACAATGACCCAAATAGCATTATTACCCCTTTGGGTCCTAGGCAGTCCTGTCACAAAATCTATTGTGAGATGCTCCCACTTCCATTCTGGTATGGACAATGGCTGAAGAAGTCCGGCTGTCCTTTAATGCTCTGCTTTCACTTGTTGACAGACGAGACATCTGGATACGAATCTGGCGACTTCTCTCTTCATCCCGTGCCACCAAAATGTCTGTTTCAAATCTTTATACATTTTAGTGCTGTCCGGATGAATAGAATATTGTGAGTTATGGGCCTCTGTCATGACCTCCGTTCTTAAATCTCCACTGGGCACACATAACCGATCTTCGAATCTTAGCGACCCGTCCGGGTGCTTCCTTATCCCGGTCTGGAGCCCTGCTTCTGTTTGTTTCCAAATTTTCTGAAGTTTTGAATCACTTTGTTGGGCTTCCTTAATTCTATCTATTAAGGAAGATTGCACTTGTAAGTTTTGCCATATCCCTTCGGTTATCGGGCATATTACTTCAATTCCCATTTTCCTCAAATCCTCAAGGATCTCCTTGGGTGTATTTAGAAAGAAAGCTTCAGGTCTTCTACTTAAGGCATCGGCCACTTTATTAGCCTTGCCTGGGTGATATGTTAGCTCCATATCAAAATCCTTCAGTAACTCCAACCATCTTCTTTGCCTCATATTGATCTCCTTTTGTGTGAAGACATACTTTAAGCTCTTGTGATCGGTGTAGATTTTGATTCTTTCTCCGTATAAATAGTGTCTCCATAACTTGAGTACAAACACCACTGCTGCAAGTTCAAGATCATGAGTTAGATAATTTCTTTCATGTGTCTTTAATTGTCTGGATGCATATGCTATGACTCTTCCGTGCTGCATCAGTACACATCCTAGACCCTTTCCTGATGCATCACTATATATCTCATATCCACCCGAACCAGATGGTAATGCCAGTATTGGGGCTGAAATTAATCTTTTCTTTAATTCGTCAAATGCTGCCTAACATTTCTCTGTCCAGTTAAACTTTTCTTCCTTCCGAGTGAGGCGGGTTAAAGGTTCTGCAATTCTGGAAAAATTCTCTACGAATCTTCGGTAATAACCAGCCAATCCTAAGAAACTTCTGATTTCTGCAACGGACTTAGGTGTCGGCCAAGACTTAACTGCTTCCACCTTCTTCGGATCTACCGAGATGCCTTCTCCACTGACAATATGCCCTAGAAATGGTATTTGATCCAGCCAAAATTCACATTTACTAAGTTTGGCATATAATTGTTCTTCCCGCAGAGTTTGCAGCACTATCCTCAAGTGTTTTTCATGCTCCTCTTCACTTTTGGAGTATATAAGAATATCATCAATGAATACAATTACAAATTTATCCAGATATTGATAAATACCCGATTCATCAGATCCATAAATATAGCTGGTGCATTTGTCAACCCGAATGGCATAACTAAGAATTCGTAATGCCCATACCGAGTTCTAAATGCAGTCTTTGGAATATCTTCCCTTTTCACCTTCACTTGATGATATCCAGACCTCAAATCGATTTTTGAAAATACCCTTGCCTCTCCTAACTGATCAAACAATTGATCGATCCTAGGTAAGGGATATTTATTTTTGATGGTAACCTCATTCAAGGCCCTATAATCAATCACTAGGCGTAGGGTACCATCCTTTTTTTCACAAATAATACCGGCGCACCCCATGGCGAAGCGCTAGGCTGAATAAATCCCTTAGAAAATAATTCTTTTATTTGTTTGTTTAACTCAGCCAGCTCCTCATTGTTCATTGGGTATATCTTTTTGGCTATGGGTGCAGCTCCCGGTATTAAATCTATAGAGAATTCTACAGCTCTATCTGGGGGTAGCCCTGGCAATTCTTCTGGAAATACGTCCTTAAATTCTTCTACTACCCTTGGAAAGGTTTGCTCTGCCACTCCTTGCAGCAGTACTGGTAATTCAAATTTCTCTAATTCTTCTGCATTGAATTCATTCTGGTCTCTTACAAATTCATATGATTCTCCGTCAGGGAGTTGAAAAGAAACTTTCCCCTGACCGCAATCTATGTTGGCTAATATTGCAGTTAGCCAATCCATACCCAATATTATATCATAGTTGCTTGTTGGGAAAACGAGCAACCGGGTACGAAAAGCTCCTCCACCCAATTTTATGGGACATCTACTACATACCCGACTGACTTCTACTACTCCATTTTCGGTGAGGACCTTCAGTGATTTAGGCAGAGGTTGTGACTCTATTTCACGTTGTGATATAAAAGAAGATGCTATAAATGAATGGGTAGTCCCGGAATCAAATAATACTGATGCTGGATATGCAAAAATTAAAATAGTACCTGAAATTACTTCTCCAGGAATATTAGCATCTTCGGCTCCCATCACAAATGCTTGTCCTTGTTTATTCCTTCTTTTGTTATTATTTTGGGCTTGAGCCGTCCGCTGTGCTTGTTGAAATTGATATGCCTGAGGTGCATAGGGCGGCCTGTGCTGATTTCCATAAACCATACCTGCTTGTGATATTGGTGCCTGCATCATAGGTCGAGGTTGGTTTCCTTGAACTGGAGGTCGATATCCTTGATTGAAGCTTTGTGTGATTGCCCCAGTTGCAGGCATTTGAAGGCACTGATTGGTTGGATGATTACCTGCCCCATATTTCAAACAGAGCCCCAATCTCTTTCTACATACATTTATCTTATGGCCTGGTTTATGGCAGTAATTACAGACTACGGATCTGTCTGGGTTGCCATTCTGAGGACGCTTAGGCGGTCCCTGCCAATGATTCTTGTTGGAGGATGCCCCCTCCTCAAAAGCCCTCTTAGGTTGTGGAGGCCGGAAAGGTTGTTCTTCTTTTAGTATCCTTTCTTGGTCTCGAGCAGCTTCTGTTGCCTCTGAAAATGTTCGGCACCTATAAGAGGCGACTCTACTTTTCAGTTGGGTCCCAAGTCCTTCTACGAACCTGGATATCTTTGTTTCTTCATCTGCTATCATGTTGGGGGCAAATCGACTAAACCGAGAAAATTCCGTAACGTACTCATCAACGGTACGTCGCCCTTGTTTTAGATAGTTGAATTGTCGTTCCAATTCTATCCGTGCTAATTTGGGATATAATCTGTCTTCAAATTTCTTCTTGAATTCCGCCCATGACATGTCCTCGTCAGAATCTTCGGGGTACTCGGCACTCCACCAGTATCCAGCTATGTCTACCAGCTGGATGCGGATTGCGGGTACCATGTCTTCAGGTTTAACTTTAGCAGCCTTCATTAGGCCTTCAATGGTCCTCAGCCATTGACTCGCTTCCATCGCATTTTCAGTCCCTTTAAACTTGGGCGGCCTAAGATCCCTGAACTCTTTTAGGGTTTTATCCTTGGTGTTGTTTGAATTCTGCATTTGTTCTAGTATCGTGGCATTTGTGGCATGGGCAGCATTGGCCTGTTGGCTATTGGATTCCAATAATTGCTGGAACAATCGGAACATGTCAGCCACGGTTGGCTCCGTTGATGTTTGAGGTGGTGGATTGTTTGATTGAGTGTGATTGTCCATATCCTGAAATAAATGACATAATTTCCTCAGGGAATATTCACAATGTTCATTCATAACAAGGTGTACAGCGGAGCCATATATATATATTTCATTAAAGAGAGTATTACAAAATGTGGTTCCTACTCTCAACTTCATATTTGTTTATATTCTTTTCATCTAATCTACTTTTGTCACTCCACCTCCCCAAAATGTGACATAGTATCTAACTGTCCATTCTTGTATACATACCTGCCAATTTCAAAATACCACACAGCAGACAAAAGATTCCTTCTTCACTGTACATATATTGGTTAGGTTTTTCTTATTCTATGGCCTCGATGAGGATTCTTTCCTCAGTGAGGATGTCAACTTCTGGATGGAGTCTCTCAAAGTCATCTAATGTACCCTCATATCCATGTAGTCCGATATAAATACGGTTTGGGTCTCGGACATGCAGGCAGTAAGTTGTATTTTCCTGATATACTTCGGCTCCGTCTTCAATGTCCCTGACAATGGGACGCATGACTGCATAGAATACTTGGTAGACATGGATATCGTACCAGTCATGTGCGTTCCACATTAGTCTGGCATAGCGCTGGTATAAGTATAAAGTGTAATCACTCCCATCCCATTCCAAACTTGGCATAAATAGATCCATACCTACATTCATAATATTCTTAAGAAAATATTTACCAGGAATAAAATATAGGAAAAGCATATTTATTTATACAACATGTTCCTACTACATACATTCTTATATTACATACATTCATGATCCTCCTACATATTGGGGTTTCTAATACTTATTTTACATATCTCACTACCTATATTCACATACATCCCTTACATAATTAAGGATTTAATATTTACATATCTATATTTATACATCATCATCATCCTAGGGGTCTAAATCCACATACGTCTTATATTAAGGATCCTCGCCTCTGGGTATGCTTGCTTCCATTCTTCTAGTGTACCGTTACGTTCATTCTCCGGACCTTCGGAGGGTTCTGCCTTAATTAGTACATAATAATGTACCGTATTATAATATATCTTTCTTTCATCTACGATGTCTGTCACCACTGGGTATTTCATCTCGTAGTGTACTCCATAGGCTTCTATCATTCCCTTTGGTGCTACTTTCCACATCTTCTTCACAAATGCATAATACTCGTCCATGCTATGGCTGTCATTATTCAGCCTCGCGAAGGGTGCGAATCGGGGCATTATCTACATCAAGAATTTCTTGAGTCACTATCCATTCACTAGGATTAAACAGTTGGTTAGAAAAGAGGTAATCATCTATTTACTATTGATACTTCCTTCTCAGGGATTCCTAAAGTGTGATTGTGACTCGTAGTGCTTCCTACGATTCTAGAACCCACGTTTTTCCAAACCCATGTCCTATCTAGATTTTCCATTCTTGCTGACCTACATGGGCCACCACTTAAAGGACATGTCACGTCCCGCTTCCCGGATGGAAGGGTGACGTCATAAACACATCCCCAGGCTACGCGCCGAAATTCGCGATTGTCGCCCGTAATCATCAGCAGAATGGAAAATACAGGAAATTCTCATGGCATTAAAATATAGTGTAGCTATATTACAGGGAACTTTTCCAACAATTCTATTACAGATTATTACAAAAATAGATTTGCAAAATGACAATGATACTGCTGGTCATAATTGTGGGTAATCCCGACGGTTTACTCCTCGTCGTAGTGCGGCGATACTTCGGCGGAGGCGTCTTCTTCTTCTTCACCTAGTGAACAAATACTAAGTCGTTTAGAAAATGACGAGCAAGTCCTCGGCCAAGAACGGTGAAAGTTAAACAAAAGATGAATATGTAGTTTTGAAAAAAAAATGAAACAAGGTATGCCAAATTGCACTGCTATGTATATATATATAAATATATATATTTGCTTTGGTAAAACATGAATGAAATCAACGTCCTACTCCATGAATAATAAGATTTCCGAGCTTCCCTTGAGCTTTTAGTAGGAATTGCTTCCTTGAGCAATTAAAGACACTGCCCATTTATAATAGGCAGCGTTGTCTTCTGGAGTAAGATTTGAAAAGAAATGCAGGCTTGAGAACAATACTCCGAATAATCCTCTAAATATTTCCCGTGAACAATCCCGTTGACCTGGGATCAGGCTGTGATTTTCGAGCCTCCCTTGGGCTAAAAAAAAGACATCTATTGATGTTTCTGTCAGATAGATGTAGAGCCTCCCTTGGGCTAGTGCACCCTAGTCGAAACTAGATGCACTGATTTTTGAGATTTTCGAATACTGATCAGCTTTTTGTTATTTATGTTACGGGATATCTAGGGATATTCAGTTGTTCTCCCCTCCCAAATGCTTCCTTAGATAAGAAATTTTCAAAAAAAAATTCCGAAGGTCGGAAATTTGTCTATCTTCTAAATTTCTCAAAATTTCGGCAGAGTCTCCTTTGTATTTAGGAGCCCCGAAAATTTACAGGAAAACATATATATATGATAAGAAAAATATGGGCTCGCCGACCCCTTCGGTGGAGCAACTCTCAACACCGGAACCACGCAAGTAATAATTGGGCTCGCCGACCCCTTCGGTGGAGCAACTCTCAACACCGGAACCACGCAAGGAATAAAAGAACGAAAAGGAACTGGAGATTTATACCTGAGCAAGCAATGATTACCTTTCCCTTAGCAATAGGTCGGTTCGCGGCTTGCTAGTAGTTTACAGTTTATCAAAATGAGCAAATGTTTATCCAACTATATTAGTAAATATGCAACACTTTATAATATATTTGTATATATATATGTATATATATATATATATATGTATATATATATATATATATATATATATATATATATATATATAAATATATGTATATATATATATATATATATATATATATATATATATATATATATATATATATATATATCATATAGATAATATAAGGAATATTCAAGCTAATCAAAGTATTTTAATAGAGCATAAAAATGTAAAGTTTCTAACTATGACATACACAGACTAGTAAGTAGAGAATACATGATTTTCTTTGTACTTTTTACCTTCCCGGCGTGCAGTCCAACTGTTCAGTTCTTATGTATGTCCAACTTACCATTGGAGAATCTCATGAGTCCATATGTGTTCGTTTGTTCATTCAAGTTCAATAGTTCATGTCCAAAATCAGTTCCCGTGATATGTCCCAAATACTAGTTCCAGTGCCAATTTAAATTTCCTTGCCTATGTCTTTTAAAATTGAACATTTACTAGAAATCAGAAATTTGCCAGATTTTAAAATATCTTGAAGTGGGTTAAAACTACCAATTTGAAATTGAACCATAACTTAGCAAAATTACCCTAACCTATATTCCAAATTATAATCTTTGTGAAATGAAGAAATTAATATCTAGTTGTGAGACTTCAAATTTAAAATTATCCTATACAAGTTCCAATTCCTAGTATTACCAAAAACTTATTATGAAAAGAAAATTTATATGTTCATAACTTAAAATTCAGATTTAAATATGAATTCTAACTATTTCAGAATTAACAAAAAAAATTTATTGGAGAAGAATGGAGGAGAGGACTTGCCTTGGATTGGGAATGCCCTAGACTTCTCCACAAACCCTAATTTGAACCCAATAGCAAATAACAAACCCTTGTTAGTACTCTAACCTAGTATGAATTAGAAAAATAAGGATTGGGGAAAGAAAATGAGGATTACCTAGGTTTTCTCCTTGGAAAATGAAGTGGAAGAGGAAGAGATGAAGAAGAAGATGAAAAGGAAGTTGAGATGAAGATGGAGAGGAAGATGGAGAAGTGGTGGAGGTGGCCGGACGACGGGCGGCGGGTGGCCGGACGGCGGTCGGCGGCTGGGGGCGACGGCAGCGGCTGCAGGGGGTCGGGGCAGCGGCGATAGGGGCTGGAGGGGGTCGGGTGTGGGTGTGTGTGGTTTTGTTTGTTTTTTTTTTCTTTTCTTTCTTGTGTGTGTGTGTGTTATAAAGAGGGAAAGGGGGTTTATGTAGAGAGAGTGTGCTGGTGGTGTTGGGGTTTTTGGGGGTGTGTGTGTTTGAGTGTTGGGGGGGGGAGATTATATAGAGGGGTGAGATGGTGAGGTGTCCCCCCCCATTAAATACATGGGGGACACCTCTCCTTCTCCAATCTTCTTCATTTATTTATTATTAATATATTTTTGAAGCAAATAATAATAATAATAATAATAATAATAATAGTAATATAAGAGTATGACATTCTGTCACGACCCGCACCCGCTATAAGGGCACGTGTATGTGACAACGCCCAGCCCTCACCGTAAAAACGGCGTGGAACGCTGTAGGTTTTCTACTCTAACAACAGTTTATATATATATATATATATATATATATATATATATATATATATATATATATATATCAAAAACCTGTCGAGAATATGGTCAACTCCGAACGGAGGACAAGCAATGAATATATATGAGTGCTCAATCATAACTCTAAGATGATAAAGTAAAGACTGAAAGATAAAGACAACAAGACGATGAAAATAATAACCTGTCAAGTCCAAACACAAATAATATACAAGTCCAAGTCTCTAATACAATCCATAATAATAACAGCCTCAAAAGTAGCTGGAGACAAGGTCCAGTACAAAAGACCTACTCTATCTAAGCAATAGATAAAGTCTCGTCAGGCGGAGCTAAGCCCTGCTGGACCAAGGTCTCCAAGTCTATGCCCGCTACGTCATCCGGACCGTAGTAGGTACTGTAATCCCCCTCATCAGCATCTGTAATATTTGTCAACATATCCAGTCAGGATGGAACGAGTACAATCAACTAACAACAGTTTACAAGATATGACAAAAGATATAAGACTGTAAATAGAGAGTATATACAAAAAAATCATAGAATGTACATGTGAGTATCATGGCATGGTAAGCTGTAAATCTAGAGCTAGAACAAGGAAAGTAAACTGATCATGGCATGTACAAGAATCAAGAATCATACATCTAGGTGTGTGAGTACTAGTTTCGACATGTGGCCGGCTTGGTTCTGCACAAGGTCTACTGGCCTGGTTAATCATACGTGGAGTGTATGATTAACACTCACAAGGTCTACAAGAATAACAAGGTGGATAATGACCACATGTCTATACTAGTGCTCCCCGTCTCCGACTGGTAGGATGGATCCAAACAAGATACGTCACGACGCAGGATTCTATGAGAAGGGAGCAAGTCTCCTCGAGAATCAGCGTCCATGTACTGCACAAGAACTACAAGAGGCTTGCACAAGACATACCAAGATAACGAGGAATAACATCTCATGTCGGGATCCATAAATACCAATCCATATGACCAATGTGTCGAGAACAAGCATATCTACACTAATTACATGAATTATAACAATCATCGTAAATTGGAAAAGTGTCAGAGAATGTACTCGCCTGTAATATGATAAGATATGTCAACGGGGTCCAATACTGCGTCTCGAGGACCTATAGAGAACAAGACGTATCAATACTCTGTTTAGAAAATAAAGTCAAATCAAATTAGACCCTATTAAGTCATTCTAGGTCAAGACAAGTTTAGTTAGATCAACCTTGGTCATGGAAGAACATTGGAAGTCAATCCGTATCAAACTAGGTCGAAAGTTAACTTACAGTTGACTTTTGGTCAACAGGTCAACTCTGGTCAACTCTTGGTCAACCCTAGGTCAATCCTAGGTCAATAGTGACTAATAGTTGACTTTTAGTCAACCGCCCAAGTTTAATAGAATTTGGGACTAAATTGGATAAAGTGTTGACCCATAGTTGACTTTTGGTCTAAAAAGTCAACCATGGTCAACCAAGGTCAAGACTAGGTCTAGGCGACTATTTCTAATCATTACCAACCTCTAAAATCCATATCCAAGTCCATCTTGGACTTCGAAACTCAAATCTTGGCCGTAGGCCAATATCCTAATTTATTCTTTCTAAGGTAAATTTCTAGCCTAGGTGAATATCAAGTTAGCCTACCTACGCTTGGTATTTTGACCCGTGCTCCCTAGGGTAGTAGGATACTAGCCTATACATACGTTACCTACCAAGATACCTAGGTAAAGTGGACGTCTAGTCCATCTTACGGCCCATTGCCGATATCTTGAATATCTCAAGATACGAAATGGTACGGCGCGATACCGGCGTCCTACAACCCCGATTTCAACTCGGGAGCCTACCCGCAAAATCTAATTCACGTATTCTAGGTCTTCCCCAAGTTTCAACTCATTCCGACACTCGGAGCTCCGTTTCACCCTTTCACCCAAAATCCGACTCATTCTAAATTCCTATTCTTCTCCTTCTCCTTCTAATTTCTATTCTTCTAACTCTTTTCTCCTAATTCTTCCTATTCTTCATCTTCTAATTTCCTCTTCTCATTCTTCTTCTTAACTCTTCTTCTAACTTCTTATTTCCTATTCTTCCTCTAATTCTTCTTCTAACCTCTTCTTCCTATTCTCTTCCTAATCTAATTTCCTCTTCTTCTCTTCTTCTTCTAATCCCTTCTTCTTAACTTCTAACTATATATATATATATATATATATATATATATATATATATATATGTATTAGGGAGGTTTTAAGGGGGGTAAAAGGGGCTAAAGGGGGGGGGGACTGCCACTGCAGCTGCTGCCACTGCCTTTGTTGCTGCTGCAGCTGCTGCTAGCTGCTGCCACTGCTGTAATATGCTGCTGCAGCTGCTGCATACTGCTGCTGCAGTTGCTCTTCTTCTTCCTCTAATTCTTTCTCCTATCTCTCTATCTATATATCTACCTATATATCTATCTATATATCTATCTATCCATATATATATATATATATATATATATATATATATATATATATATATATATATATATATATATATATATATATATATATATATATATATATATATATATATATATATATATATTGCATACTGCTGCTGCAGTTGCTCTTCTTCTTCCTCTAATTCTTCCTCCTATCTCTCTATCTATATATCTATCTATATATCTATATATCTATCTATATATCTATATATCTATATAAATATCTATCTATATATATCTATATATCTATCTATATATCTATATATCTATATCTATATTTTTTTTTATATCTATATATCTATATCTATATCTATATATATATATATATATATATATATATATATATATATATATATATATATATATATATATATATATATTTTATATATATATATATATATATATATATATATATATATATATATATATATATATATACTCACAAACACGCACACCTATCTATTTATATATATAACCACATACACACATAGCTATACATATATAAATACATACACACACACACATGTCTATATATATATATATATATATATATATACACTCAAACACACACACACACTCTCCCTACCACTCTCACACACACTCACACAAGAACACTCCCACTCATACACCACCTCATGACACACACTCTCACCACCATCTCATGACACTCATTCTCACACACCATCACCACTACCATTCCTCTACACATACATACACACAAATACATATAATTATATATATATATATATATATATATATATATATATATATATATATATATATATATATATATATATATATATATATATAAACCCCTAATTAATCCTTAACCTAGATTTCTAGGAAAACCTACAAATTCTAGGGGCAAAGTGTGGAGAATCATCTTCTCTACAATTATTGTGAAGGGAATAAATGAATTAGAGGAATAAATGAGGGAATTAATGGCTTACCTAAAATTGGTTGCTTGAGAAAGAAGGAGAAGCTTTTGAAAGAAAGTGAAATGGAGAGAGAGAGAGAGTTTGCTTTGTTGTGAAGCAAAGGGGAGGGGGCTCTCCTTGTGGCCGGCCATGGTGGGGGCTTAGTGGGTTTGGGTGTGGATCCACTAAGCCTCCAACCCATTAGACTTAGGTTGGGTTCGGGTTTGGTTCGATTCGGTTCGGTTTAATTCTAATTAACCAATTAAGCCTCTAAAATGACTAATTAAGCCATGGAAGTAGGGTTTATGGTTTCTAGCCTAGTTAGGATGGTATGTAAGCCAATCCCAGCTAGTATGTGGGTCCCACTAGTGTCCAGGCTACCCGGGTCTCCAATTTAAGTCCAAATTGGATAAAATACGAACTAAATCAAATAAATCCCTAAAAATCATATAAAATCGAATAAAATTCCTAAAAATTATAAAACTTGAAAAATGACAAAAATACCCTTAATTCGAAAACTGGGGGGTGACACATTCACAACCCTTATTCCATCTACCTGGAAGTCGGGATACGATCTGGTATTGCATTCATACCCCTTACTCGTGTGATTAAGTAACCACGGAAAAGATCACAATCTTAATCTCTCAAATTTGGTTCTATTTTGGAATCTTGTTTAGAACTTCGAGAATAGAATTTTCGTATTGCATGGACTGCAAGACCCTCTAAGAAACGAAGGGTTCTTCGAATTGGCGAGTGACTGGTCTAGAGTAGCCGAATCTAGCAAATAAGTTAATGGTTCATAAACTTCCTTTACATCTGCGGTATTGGAAATTCTCTACCATTCGAAAACTTCATAATTGCCCTCGGTTATTCCTCCTTACCTTTCTGTCCTTTTATTTCGGAACGACGAAGGTCATGCGTATTACAATTCACCAATATTCTTAGCTACTTGTGTAAATTTGCTTGTTAAGATTTTGGATTGCTTGATAGATAGGAGAGGATATAGGTGCCATATGCAGTAGATATGTATTGGTAGAAATTTTAGCAATTAGCTGGAAGATTATAAAGTTTTAGCGACAGGAGATCTGATGGAGTAGTGTGACCAAAGGTGGGTAGCAGTCCTCAAGTATTCAGAGTTATAGAATGGCTAGAAAGGGTTATAAAATATTTTGAGGAGTTAAAGTGAGGAAATTAAGGTAATGGTAGACTTTAAATTTTAAGAATAGTTACGAATTAGAATTTCGAGGACGAAATTATTTTTAAGGTGGGTAGATTTGTAGCTCCCCTTCCCAATTTTTTTTTTATATTTTATTATTATTTTATTATCAATATTATCGAGGATATTATTATACAATATTATTTTATTATTACTGGCTATGTTATTATTGTCAATAAATGTTATATATATACATGTTCATATTTATAAAAAAAAAAATAGGCTCTACGTAGGAATGATGCTTTTGGATTTATTTAGAATTTATGGAGTATATTATATAAGAATATACATGAATATATGGATAAGTAAATATGTATCTAAACATATATATAGAGTAAGTAAATACATATATAAATACGTGTGTATGTATATATAAAAATATACTAAATATGTGTATGTGTATATATATATATATATATATATATATATATATATATATATATATATATATATTTTTTATTTTTTTTTTATGTGTATATATATATATATATATATATATATATATATATATATATATATATATATATATATATATATATATATATATATATATATATATATATATATATATATATATATATATATATATAAATATATATATATATATATATATATATATATATATATATATATATATATAAATATTATATATATATGTGTATGTGCATGTATATATAAATATATATACTATATACGTGTATGTGTATGTGTATATATAAATACGTGTACGTGTATATAATATATAATATAATATGTGTGTATGTATGTATAAATGTATATAAATATATATGTGTAGGTGTATATATATATATTTTTTTTTTTTTTTTTTTTAGGTGTATATATGTGTAGGTGTATATATATATATAAATATATATATGTATACATATATTTGTATGTATAAATATATATATATATATATATATATATATATATATATATATATATATATATATATATATATATATATATATATATATAATATATATATATATAATATATATATATATATATATATGTATATATATATATATATATATATATATATATATATATATATATATATATATATATATATATATATATATTTGTATGTATAAATATATATATATATATATATATATATATATATATCAGAAAAAATATATATATATATATTAGTTATTACTAAAAGAAAAAGAAAAAGAAAAAGAAAAGAAAAGAAAACAGAGCTCAGGCCAGGCCAGGCCCGGCCCAGCCGAGCCCAGCCCGAGCAACACCCCAGGCCCAATGAACAATTCCCAGTAACAGCAAGTAAATTGAGCCTATAACACCCCCATCCGCGAGTACATACATAACAGAGCGAGAGAGTTTGGGAGCAAACACGGAAACCCTAACTCCTAGGACATTACACCCTCGCATGCCACCCTCCTTGGAACCTGGGCGGCCTTCCCAGCAGTCGTGCGCCGCCGTGAGCGCCGGAATCGGCCGCGCGCGCGCCTCAAACTCGCGGCAACAGCAGCAATAACAGAGCAGTCGCAGCAGGTACCATATTCGCAACTGAATTCCTATGCATCCCGTTCATCGATTTCGATTCCAAAAAATCCTACGGACAACCCATGTAACCATCTAGAAATCCCATCAAACATTTCAGATTGAAATGATCCTGATTCGACAAAAGATCGAAAACAAATCAGGAAAAAACCTGTTTTTCGACAAAAACAGAACAGTGTGAACTTGGACAGACCCCCATCTTGTAAGGCGAATTGCACGCAGGATGTCGACTCTTTCTAAAATCCACCTAAAGGGGTTTATAGACAACCTATACACCTTCTAGACTGTCTTGGTAGTTTTCACTTTCATTTAGTTTGCATCAAGTTATTGGTTTACAAAGATTAGAAAAAATAACATAAATATATTTTATAAAACTTGAAAAACCCTCCGATACGACGTGCATCCCGCCAATCTGGGAGACGTGGTCACGAACCAAAAGCATCGAAAGCTACGTAACGGTTTCGTGGACGTGTGGGCTTTGACGGAATTCAAATTGGTTGACGCGTATCCGTCAAAATTTACCGTATCGGCCTCTGTGCAAATTCCCCAATTACTTTGTGCACGCTCGTCAGATCGAGACGAAACATATGCCAACAGGACCGTATCATTTTTCTGGTCCTGTATGCCAAGTTTGGTCCAATTCTGAGACAGTTGAATTGGAACGCCGTTTTGCGGGCCCCACGGTCCGACTCAACGGACGATTTTGTGCATGGCCCGCCGAAATCTAACTTTGGACATACGGTTGGGTTCGTATCAAAAAACCGGACCTGTAGACATATATTTTGACAACTTTAGAGACAGTTGACTCTGGCACGCTTTTCGGTGCAAAGCGGGTCCAACGACGGACATCGTTTTTGCTCAAAATTACCGTTTTGCTCCTGTGTCCGGAATTGGACTTAAGGACAGGCAATCCTAGCTAATTTGACTATTTTGAGAACATTGGTAATGTTTATTTCAGCATCTGGAGACTTCTATATGTGTTGACTGATTGTGGCTCATTGAGTGGTATGGTATTATCGGTTTCTCCAGCTAAGGACCTCAGGCAAGTGCACTTTCTGATTGCTTTCGATTCATAGTAGTCTTTTCATTTCATGTTTATACATATATCTTGCTGCTTGTTGACATGATCGTCACACGGAGTTGTCGGAAGGGGAAATATCTTAGTAGACATGTGGACTATCCAGAACTATCCCATGAGTCTATTCTTGAATAATAGCAGCTGCACACGACACGTGCAGGGTGCCGGATTTACCGCCTAGCCGTTCACATGTCGAAACGGATATTTCACACCACATAGGTAGTTGTCTTTTATTTATTTTTCTTTTCTTCTCCACCGTGCCATGTTATCAGTACTTTCCAGTTTTCATATCTCATATGTTATTTTCATGTCTTGTTAATTCTATTGTGTTTTCGCATTGCCGTCGGTTTGTGTACTTGTTCCATTCCTGACTGAAAACCAATATTTTTCAGGTTTAGCTGCGATCACTCTTAGCATTGGAAAGACTTGGGTATGCTGAGGTCAACCTAGAAATAGAAAGCAATTGTATCAATTTCATTAATAATAAAATCTTGTATTTTTTTTAATTTTAAATGTTGTAAATATTGTAACAAATTTAGAAATGTGAATGAGCAGCAAATGATATTTTGAGCATTTATTTCTTGCGGGCTTGACAGCGTTCTACCGCCGACTCTACGGCGCAGGCTGGCTTGGACACGTCTCGTATCCGAAAAAGCGGGTGCGGGTCGTGACATACGATACGGCTTATCTCCGTGTGTAAGAGGGGTAAGCTCGCACAATCAATATGCAATATGAGGGGTATTGGTCATAGACGCTACACTACTCCCTCAATATCCCCACAATCAATAACAATCAATATTTGAACTCTATGAGAGAGTTCCACAATCAATATTTGAACTCTAGGAGAGAGTTTCGTGTAGTAATGTGGTTTAAGCATGCAAGATAACAATTACTAAATAAATTGCCAATTAAACATAACCGTACTTGCCTTGGTTTTGACTGGAAAAAAAGATGTTGATACCGGGATGGAGATCAGATATGTCCTCGAAATCCTACAGTTGAGAAATCCTGACTTAGCACCAAAGTCAAACCATATCTAGGTGTGCTAGTTACAATCTCTAGAATTGGTCCTAATCCAGTTTTATGTTATTTACAAATTCTACCAGAACACGTTTATCGATGTGATTTACTAGTTATTAATTTACAAAGAAAAATTAATTTAACATTTATTGAAAAATCACATTTTCTGATTATTTGGCAAAACTTAGTATTTTGTAATATTATATATAAAACTAATATTTTTCTTTAAATGAGAAGAACGTGAATTTGTTTAAATAACAAACTTGTAATTTTTCTAATTATTAAATGTGAGAAAATGATATTAATTTTCTATAAAATAATTAGTTATTTATTATTTTACGTGTTTACGTCAAACCAACAAACCAGGAAATAAAAACTACTCTACCTTATTACAGAACCACATAAAAGAAATAAAAGTTGGGCTTATGCCCTCACAATTATTTACACAAATGAATTTAGAAGTATAGATGAACTTTGATTGCTATGCACGATCCCATCAGGAGTCAAAGCCCTGCACAAAGTGCTATTCGGCCAATAGCAAGTTCTAAAAATAATAACTTGAAGTTTTTATGAAAAATAGAGAAAGTCTCAGATTGGTCCAATTATCATTCTTAGCTAATGCCTCAACGTCCAGAATGACTGGTTTCGTTTGCATTTACTAGAGCCCATTGACCGGTACGGTCGTCGCCCGAAAAATCTATTTAATAAACCTTTTTGGAAAACCAGTTTTGAAAATCATATATATATATATATATATATATATATATATATATATATATATATATATATATATATATATATATATATATATATATAGTTTTACGAAAATTGGGCAGCATTTTCTCTATATCTGGAATAACCCAATACTGGGAAATTGTGCCAACCACACAAATAATATCCCAAACTAGGGAAATAACCCATGAATTCATTTCCACCACAAAATAAATATATAAACCAAACACAGAACATTTCCAAAAGAAATTCGAAAAACCCGAAAATATCACAGAACCGACATAATAGTTCGGAAATTCCGAAACTAACAGAAGATCTCAAAACCACAGAACTAAATCCGAAAGTCACAGAGCATTGCTGAACTAACTCGGAATTTCCGAGAAGTTACAAAGCTTAAAACCAAAATTAATCATAGCACAAAATTACTACCGAAATGAACTTCGGAAATTTCCGAAATCGAAATCGTCTAAACCGAATCCTGTAACGGGATCGGGGAACAAAATCATCATCGACTCGATAACGGGAGGGACGAACTACTGAGTTTACTCAGAAATTACCCAATATCCGTTGGTCGGGGAGCCGCGGGATAAACTCGGGAGTGGAAACGGGACAGCGGGATCGAACGGTGAGCGATTCACGGGGCCACACGGGGACAGTGGCTGGGATGCGGTACGGGGGGTCGGCCGGGAACGGGGGCTGTCGGCGCCGAAAAATACCGGGAGGGGCGCGGCCTGGGCGCTGGAGTCGGGGAGCGCCTGGGTCAGCGGGGAAAGGGCGACCGACAGTGGGGCGCCGGACGGAAGGCTCGACGGCGGGTGGCGCTGCGTCGACGGTGGAGGGCGAGACTCGGGTCGCCGAAAATGGACTAGGGCACACTTGTGGGAGGGAGGAGGATGGTTGATGGAGAAAAAATGAGGAGGTATATATATAGGAAAAGAAGTGTGGGGGTTACCGGAATCCGAAATCGAGGGGGTGACCGGTCGGGAAGTCGAAGGCCAAGGGGTTCGGCCGTTTGGCCGTTCGGAAGGGAAGGTCGGCTCCATAAGTAAAGGAAAGAGAGAGAGAGTTAACGTTAAAGCTCAATATAAATGAAAGTTGTGCTGAGCAAAATAGGAATGAATGGAAAGATTCCATTACATAAGTGAGTATGTAAGAGTTAAATAAGTGTGCTGTAGTGAAAAGTTAATGAAAGAATTCCATTAGAAAAATATATTATATAAATAATTAGTTTATGAATTATATACTAAACCGAGTTCGGTTTCGGAAATAGTTCAGAATCGGGTTCGGGACTCGGGAACGGGTTCGGGTCAAGCCAAAATAAAATCCACTATAATTATTTAAAATAATAATTATATATGTGGTTTCGGGACGGGTCAGGACCAACATTCAAAATTCCAGGATATAATAATTTTCTTAATATGGTTTTCCTAAAATGATAATAATAATTAATTTAGCAAACAAATTATAATAAAAATTTTACGGGTTGGACCAAACACTAAAATTCCAGAAATAATAATTTTTCTAAAAATAATTTTCCTAAATTAACAATTAATAATGATTATAATAATAATTTAGTAAATAAATTATTTAAATAAAAACTAAAATTTATGGGTTTCACAATCTTGATCTGGCCTGTGCGACTTTCAGGTTAATTTTCTATCAACCTAAGTCCTACAGATCATCCCGTACTTGAACTTCATTTGTATCTTCGATTCTACAAACCGTCTCTAAAATTGTGCCCCAATGACTTGACTTATTTCTGAAATCATGCACATATGATTTTGTTCGTATCATGATTCTATCGTGCCAAAATTTCTCATCGTGCCTGAACAATTTTGAATTGATTTTCTTGATCGTGCAAAACTCGTCATTCTTTGATCGTGCCTAAAATATTGCCTAAATCTTCTATCTTGTTTAAACCCTACTACCAACCTTTAATTTCGAGGACGAAATTTTTATAAGGTGGGTAGGATGTAAGCCCCCTAAATTTTAGGGATTTTTTTCGAATTTTCTAAATAAATTATTTTCGATAATTTATTGTTATTTAATTATTTTTGATCATTAAATGCTCTTTACCGTGACTTTGATTTCTGGAGCATCAGGGATGCCGGTCTCTGGAAACTCTCTTCTTGAAGTTTGTAGTAGACAGGATTATCTTTATGTTGATATATCATGTCTCATCCAAACTTGTTCTCTTGTACTCTTTTTGCTTCACACAACTTTGGGTCAATTTAGACCATTTGATCATTAATTAATTATTAATTGATTTTCCCACTTTTATCTTTGATCATCATATGCACGTTACCGTGAGTTTTAATTTAGGAGCACAAGGCTAGTCATTTTCTTGAAACCAACTTCTCATGCATGATCTACTCGAGACGCCCTACACCCATGACGTTCGTGTCCCACTCAGACACCATCTTGTGCTTCATTTGCTTCGTACAACTTTTTGGTCAATTTAGGCCAATTAATTATCTACCGTAGAATGTGACCTGACTTCCAATTTAATTTCGGGACCCGACATCGATCCAACATAATCAACCCAAAATATGGACATGGCCCACACGAAGCCTATTACCCGCATGACATTTCTGTCCCATTTATTTGAGCCCCCGCATGCTACTTATTTATCCATGATCATAAATACCTATTTAAATTCAATTATTGTACCATGTCCGATTTTGACCCGACCCGGCTCAACCGAACCCAGTCCAAGCTTCATGCTACCCTCCCTCATGACACCCTCACTCTCTTTGCCCTTGAAGAATATTAATACCCAGTCTACCTATTTTTAATATTCAATGGAAAATTTCTTTTATTAAAAATCCCTAGGAGATATCTAATTTTGATTCAATCCTAGCCATTGGATTCTCTCTATCAATCCCAACCCTCCATTTCCCTTGCACTAACTCACACATACCCCCTCCCCCCAAAGTTGGCTGGTCCTAAAAACTAGGTAGGGAATTCTTATTCTCTCTCTCCCTCTCTCATTTAATAACACTTACACACATAAATCACTCTATTTCTCTCTCTACTTCTCTCTCCCATTCTCTTTTATCAACAGCCTCCTCCCATGGCCGACTCCCCACTTTTCCTCCTCCTCCTCCTTCCGAGCACAGCCACCAGAAACTTCTCTTCCTTCTCCCTTCCCGAGCTCCCTCTCATCATCATCTTCTTCTTCTTCATTCTACAACATCATCACCACCATCACCACACCACATCCACCACCATCAACCGCTACCACACGCCACCCCCGCAGCCGTCGGCCACCGCCGGGCAACCACCACCGCCGCCGTGCCAGGCCAGCACAGCCATGCAACAGTAGCAGCCGGCAGCACTGGCAGCAGCAGCGTGCGCACAGCCGCGCGCGCGCACCGGCAGCCATGCGCCGCCGCGGCCGTCGCCGTCGTCAGCTGTAGCGCCCCACTTTCGATAGGCGACGGACTTCATAATATGCTTGTGCCGAGTCAGATCGGTCGAGAACTTAGATGGCCATCTGACTCGATCACTAGGCTTGGTAAACGATAACACCTTGCAGCATCGATCAAATCGATTTGGACGGACGTTATGAGAATCGATCCAACTAATGGAACGACTTCTGTTGGAATAAGTCCTAGATGCAGCGGGCTACGTCTCGGCGAGTGAGCTCTCTATAAGAGTCCCTTCGACGGAACCGGACCGCTGTATGGTTTTCTTGGAGATTTTCTGCTGGGTTTTGATGAAGTACTTTCGCGTCGTTTTCATGGATGCAATTACAAATTTTGAAGCAAAGGGAAAAGAAGGAATTCTAACAAAGTGTTGGTGCCATTGCAGGAGCTCGCGTAACTAAAGCTTGACGTTGCGAAGCGCTTCGATGATCGGCACGAATCAAAGTAATTGGTGGATGATTCGGACCTTCCTTCTACTCTGTCCCGCAAACTAATTCTTTGCCTCGAATTTATTCAAATCGAACGATGCCAAGTTAATTGCATGCCAATCCACTAAGGTCAAGAACTCGGGAAAAACGTATCAATTTTGAGTAATCTACTCTGAAAAATACAAGTTTCTCACATAAACAAAAAAGTTTAAGGTTCTAATAAAAAGATATACTATTTCACGTGCTGCAAAATAATGTGAAACGTTGATCATGGGTTATGATGCCTCGGACAATTTGGTGCCCACGGGACGCTAAATCGGGAGAATGACTTTGGGGAAAATGAATCGTTGCATGAGTTGTGATAAATGATAATGTCGTTTGATACTGTCCGCGCTATACAAAACTGTTTGCATATATTAACTGTTCACACATAGGCATGGTCATGGACAACTTGTGCACAAGTTCATTGTGACGCCCCAGAACCAGAATGCTGGAGAGCGGGGGCGTACATAGCCAGCTACGTATATTGAAATAGAATCCACCTCGCTATACGGTCACGGCTGTCTAGATATATGAGGGTTTAACTACAAGCCAACAGTCTCCTATGGTCATGAACAAGCCTATTGTCTCAATCTCAAGCAAGCAATAATAGTTACAAGATGTCAGAGCACCAAATTTATAATAGCAAGGCATCCCATACATTACATATTGGATGATCATGAAGCTAGTCGTACAAAATGTCAAGACTAGCAAGAGTTCAGTCATACATGATCAACTCTAGGATTTGTTAATCATGTTACAGCCCGTAGGCAGACAGTAAGTAAATATGCATCGAGCTAATAGGTGCTCGTCGGCTAAACGTCTCAAAAGAATAATTTTACAATGTAGTGAGCGAATCAAAATAGAAAATCCACTCGTAGCCCGAATTCCGTCTAGTTGTCACCATTGGACTGGAAGTTTGGTAGATCTTCGGGAGCTGCTCCGAAATCTGGCCACACAAAACCAGCTGGGTCAAACCCCAGAAAGAGCAAGTACCACAAAGGAGGCCACAAAATAAGAACGAAAGCTAGCATATCAGATCATAAGGAAAAATAGAAGAAAAATACCATTAATAAAGAGTACAACAGGACAATAAACGACTAGGGACGTGGAACCATTCCGGGAGCCAGGTTACAACCCTTAACCAAACAAGGACCGGGGTTGTACCCTTCGCCTGAATAGCACCTTGTCTCTACCCATTTATTGTTAAGATAAGTAAAACAAACATGCTCAGAAGAAACCAGGTACTGGGACTAGACGAGACTTAGACAGGGCTGGACCCCATCCATTCACAAGCGGCCAAGCAAATACTACGGCTTACTACTTAACTAACTAGGGTTATCATATGCCTAATTACTAACAAGGTGCAAATGAGAAATTCCCAGTCCCAAGCCCTGCAGACTATCCCGTTATCCTTCCGCGGGTTGAGAGTATGGTTGGGTACATTGCCCGGGAGATAATGTACCCTTAGGTGACTTAGAGGGTGCAACACATGACAGTGTGCTGGAAATGTGCCCTACTCATCGGCAGGCTACAAGTCCATTTAAAGCGCCCAGATAACGAGATCGCCTGTGACTAGGAATTCTCCATGAACTATAGTTTGATCTAGTAATTAGCCTAATCCATATTCAGTACGAATCCCTGACCGTGGTAACCAGGGAGTCACGTCCTAGACATGATGCAAGACAAGACAAGACAAGACAAGTGGATTGCACGAAGCAACAAAAATAAACACCCACGGTGTCAGAGTTGATTATATGAGTCAAGTTAGCCATCGCAACAGCATCAAGTCAAGTCAAGTCAAGTTACAAGTCAGGAGTGCGCCGCCACGGGCCACTATCAAGTTATCCAGTTACAAAGATTTATCATGAATCACAAGTTACAAGTTAAGAGCGCACCCCATCGGGTCACTACTAAGAAGATCAGAAAGTACTAGGATCGTAAATCACAGAAATCACGAAAACCGTGCTAGTCATAAGCAAAACACCGAAAACCGTGCCAGGTCGTGTTGGGTCAAGACAGTCGTGTTGTGTGGAACAAGATCTCAGAGCTCCAATCCACAAAAGAGATGCCAATCCCAAAGAAATAAAACCAAACCATCATGGGCCAATAGGTTGCGCTGGGGTTCCTGGTGTCGGGTTGTGCTAGGGTCTGATTGTGCTAGGGGAGTGAACTGCACTGGGGGAATGAACTGCGCTGGGGGAATGAACTGCACAGGGGTCGGGTTGCGCTAAGGTCAAGCCGCGCTGGAGTTAGGTTGCGCTAGAGTCGGATTGCGCTAGGGTCGGATTGCGCTAGGGGAATGAACTGCGTTGAGGTCAGGTTGCGTTAGGGGAATGAACTGCGCTGGAAAGTGAGCGCGGTTCGCCAAAGGGAACCGAGCGTGGGTCAGCCCAGCGCTAAAGAGCGCTGGCCGAGAAGGTTAGCACGGTTCAGCCCTGAGCTAAAGAGCGCTGGCCGAGGAAGGGTAGGCGCGGTTCAGCCCAGCGCTAAAGAGCGCTGGCCGAAGTCTTCTTCTCCAGCAGGCCGAGAGAGAAAACCCAAGAACACCAAAATTCCAAACTTCATAACTTGGCCAAATCAAAACAAAATTTAGATTTTCAAAGTTTTATCTTGTGTAAAATTGAATTCTCTTCCACATGGAAGCCTCAAAACAAGCAAAAATCTAAGTTTAATAGATCAAAACCAAGAAAATCTGAAAATGGTTAAAACTTAGATCTAGCAAAATGGAGACTCCAAATCACAAAATGCCAAGTTCTAATATGATTCACCATGGCCTAATCTAACTAATGGATAAATAAAATAGGGTTCCTATTTGGTGGCAAGGTGTACTTGCCTATGGAGGTTGGGTGTTGTGTGGAGAAAGGAAGAAGAAGATGGTGAAAATTAATGGAAGAGTAATGAGGAGAGAGAAAAGTTAGGTAGGGTTTTAATGAGGGAGGGTGTGTTGTGTTGAGGGTGAAGGTTAACTAAGGTAGTCCAATGCAAACCAAACCAAGCCCTTCTCCACAAAGAATAAAATCATGCCAGGTCCAAAAAACCAAATTTACGAGAAAACCAAAATCCGCAAGTCGAGCCAAAATACAATTACAGGCCAAAATCCGAGAAAATAAAATACAGGTCCGAAATACATCAAAATACGTATTCCGAAATACGGACGTTACAACTCTACCCACCTTAAAAGAATTCCGTCCCCGGAATTTAAATCAAGATGCTTAGAGATGTAAGAGCCAGCTATACTATCCACAAATAAGCTACACTAAGCAAACAATCAAACAATCATACATGCAAGCAAGGGATGGAAAGCATAAGGCATAAGGAAGACATTATACCTTACAAGTCAAACAAGTTGGGATATCGCGATCGGATGTCGTCCTCACGCTCCCACGTTGACTCACCTAGAGAGTGATGACCCCAAGCAACACGGACTAAGCTAATAGTCTTGTTCTTGAGTATCTTTTCTCTCCGGTCCAATATAGACACGGGCCTTTCCTCATACGAAAGGTTGGTACCAACAACTAATTCCGAATAGTCCAGGATATGGCTCGGGTCCGGGATGTACCGTCGCAATTGGGACACATGGAATACATCATGCACCTCACTTAACGACGGTGGAAGAGCGAGACGATAGGATACATCTCCTACTCGCTCCATGATATCGAACGGTCTTATATACCTAGGACTAAGCTTTCCCCGTACGCCAAAGCGAATGACACCGCGGTTAGGCGATATCCTAAGGAATACATGGTCGCCGATAGCAAACTCTAAGGGACGTCGATGAGCATCGGCCCAATGGCGCTGGCGATCTTGGGCCACTCGAAGGCGATCTCTGATTCTTCTGACTACTTCAACTGTCTGGGCAATCATTTCTGGACCAAGCATTTGCCTCTCTCCAACATCATCCCAGGCTAACGGGGATCTGTACTTCCTACCATACAGTGCCTCGAACGGGGCCATCTGAATACTGGTCTGGAAACTATTGTTGTACGAGAATTCCACCAGGTGCAGGTGATCCTCCCATGAACTATCGAAGTCAAGGGTACAAGATCTCAATATATCTTCAAGAGTCTGGATTGTGCGTTCCGACTGGCCATCTGTCTGCGGATGATAAGCTGAGCTAAACTGAAGGTGAGTTCCCAAACTCTCTTGCAGGCTACGCCAAAAGTGTGATGTGAATCTTGAATCCCTGTCCGAGGTGATACTAACGGGCATACCGTAAAGCCTGACAATCTGCCTGAGGTACATTTCTGCCAACTATGCCGTAGACTGTCCAACTCTAAACGGAAGAAAGTGAGCTACTTTCGTGAGCCGATCAACTATAACCCAAATAGCATCTCGACCAGCTGGGGATCTAGGCAATCCAGTCACAAAATCCATGGTCACATGCTCCCACTTCCATTCTGGAATCGACAAGGGCTGAAGAAGTCCAGCGGGCCTCTGATGTTCAGCTTTAACCTGCTGGTAAACCAAACACCGAGAGACAAACCGGGCTATCTCCCTCTTCATGCCATTCCACCAGAAATGCTGACGAATGTCTCTATACATCTTCGTGCCACCGGGATGAATAGAACACTGTGAACTGTGAGCTTCTGCCATGACCTCCTGTCTGATATCTCCACTGGGTACACAAAGACGAGTACCGTGTCAAAGTGTACCATCTTCATGAATATATAACTCCGGCCTTCTTCCTCCCTCACACTCTGCTCTGAGTCGCTGAAGCTTGGAATCTGCTGACTGTGCTCTCCGGATCCTCTCAACTATACTGGACTGAACCTGTAGACTGGCCATCAATGCCACGTTGGTAGGAAGAACCATTTCAATTCCCATATTCTGAAGATCTGCCAATAACTCTGGTTGCGCCGTTAGGAAGTAAACTCCGGCTCTCCTACTCAACGTATCTGCTACAACGTTGACCTTCCCTGGGTGATACTGCAAATCCATATTATAGTCCACCAGTAGCTCGAGCCATCTTCTCTGCCGCATGTTAAGGTCCTTCTGGGTGAAAACATACTTCAGGCTCTTATGATCAGTAAATATCTCCACTCTATCTCCGTACAAGTAGTGCCGCCAAAGCTTAAGCGCAAACACTATCGCCGCCAGTTCCAAGTCGTGGGTCCGGTAATTCTTTTCATGATCACGAAGTTGACGTGATGCATAAGATATTACCTTTCTATGCTGCATCAAGACACACCCCAATCATCTGCCTGAAGCGTCGCAATAAACTGTGAATCCTCCGGTCCCATCTGGAAGTGTGAGAATGGAAGCCGTTACCAAACCTCGCTTCAACTTTTCAAATGATTCCTGGCACTCTGCTGTCCATACGAACGGCACATCCTTGCGGGTCAACTGGGTCATCGGCGCCGAAATCCTTGCAAAATCTGAAACGAATCGCCGATAGTAGCCGGCTAATCCAAGAAAACTGTGAACCTCTGCCACTGAGCTAGGTACTGGCCATGTCTCGATAGCCACAATCTTCTGGGGATCCACTTCCACTCCTCTTCGGGTAATAATGTGACCCAAGTACGAAATACGGTCGAGCCAGAACTCGCATTTACTGAACTTGGCGTACAACTGATGCTCTCTAAGCGTCTGAAGGAAGACTCTGAAATGCTGCTCGTGCTCTGCTTCGCTCTTACTGTAGACCAGGATGTCATCTAGGAATACGATCATGAACTGATCCAAGTAAGACATAAAAATGTGATTCATGAGGTCCATGAATACGACTGGCGCATTGGTTGCTCCAAATGGCATAATAAGAAACTCCCAATGCCCATACCTTGATCTGAACGCTGTCTTCGGGATGTCCTGCTCTCTGATCCTGATCTGGTGGTATCCTGATCGCAAGTCTATCTTCGAAAACACTTAAGCCCCCTTGAGTTGATCAAACAAGTCATCTATCCTCGGGAGAGGGTATCTGTTCTTTATTGTCATCGAGTTCAAGGTATGATAATCTACACATAGCCTGGACGTACCATCCTTTTTCTTTACAAGAAGCATCGGGGCTCCCCAAGGCGATCCACTTGCACGAATGAATCCCTTGGTCCTCGGTTCTTCAATCATCTTGTACAAAATCTCCAACTCTGAAGGCGTCATCCTGTAGACTCGCTCTGATACTGGTGCCGTCCCGGGGATCAAGTCTATAGTGAACTCGATCTCTCGCTCTGGCGGCATCCCTGAAAGTTCTTCTGGGAAGACATCTGGAAACTCTTTAACTATCCGGGGTAACTGTACTGCTGCTACTGCCATCCGCAATACTGGAGGAGGGGGCTCCACTGTACCTCGGGAAAATAAAAACTCTGGCTCGCCTGGAATGCTGAAAACAACCCTGCCAATGTGGCAGTCTATCCTAGCATACTGGTTCCTCAACCAATCCATGCCTAAGACTACATCATAGTCTGCCATAGGGAACTCTATAAATCTAGCGGAGAACTCTCTACCGCTAACTACGATCCGACACGAGGAAAACACTCGATCTACTCCCACAAGACCATTACCAGTAAGTATATTGAGCCTCACTGATAATGACTCGGGCTCCAATCCTATCCGTATTGCGAATCGTGCAGACATGAATGAATGCGATACACCAGAATCAAATAATACCGATGCTGGAGAGGAGTTGACGAGAATAGTACCTGCCACTACCTCACCTGGTGTAACCTCTTCTTCCATAGTCATCATCATTGCCTGACCTTGTCCTCTGGCTGCGGGTCCCCTCTGCTGGAAACCTCTCTGCCTACTCTGCACTTGAGCCTGGGTATACTGATGCTGGTTCTGCTGCTGAAATGCTTGGGCCTGAGGCAACAATGGCCTCGGGTACTGCTGCTGCATAGGTGCTGGTCCCCTAACCGACGGACTGGTTAGGTTGGAAGAGGACAAACTACCCCTATTCGGGCAGGCTCCTATCTTGTGATCTGCCGCTCCACAAGCCAGGCACAATCCCTGTGCCCTACGATAATCTGCCACCACGTGTCCTGGCTTCCCGCAATGAGAACATCCCATCGCAGAAGTCGGCTTCTGCTTCTGCTGCCGCGGGTACGTCGGGGTTGAATGTTGAACCGACTTCACCGAGGCCGCCCGCCTCGGAGTTCCAATGGTTAAACTCCTAGCTGCCGGGGCTGGAGCTGATGATTGGTGCATCTGATTGTGGGACCGCTTCCTACCTCCGGTCCTATCTACGATCCTCTGGGAGGTGTAATAATGCCTCCTAGCTGCCCTCAATATTGCATCGAACGTCTGGTGCTCGAACTGCTCAACTGCCAACAAGATCTCCAAATGCAGTCCCTGCTGGAATCGCTGGACCCTATCAAACTCGGTCGCCACCAAGGTGGGGGCAAACCTACTGAGTCTAGAAAACTTAGATGCATAACCGACGACCGTCCTGCCTCCTTGATTCAAGTTAGTAAATCTCGTCTGTAGGTCGTACCGACCTACAGCATCAAAATACTTCGTCTGGAATCTTTTTCTAAACACCGCCCAAGTAACCGGCGCCGCTAATCCTGCGGCCTGCACCGTCCACCAACTGCGAGCTAAGTCCAGCAACTGCAGGCGTACTACCGCCACCTTCTCATTCTCAGGTGTCCTAGCTGCTTCCAGAACTACCTCGGTATCCTGAAGCCAAGCGTCCGCGACAATCGCATCTTTGCTGCCGTCGAAGAATGGAGGGTTCAAGCGCTTGAAGCTGTTGGCCGCGCTATTCTCTGGATGACCGCCTCTGGTCAAAGCATCATCCACTGCCTGGTGCAAAGCATCTCTTCTACGATCCTGGGAAGATATCAAGGTCCTGATGAGACCTACCAAGGTGCCATCATCAGGCTCGGCAGGTCGAACGGGCTGAACTGGGGGCTCTCCTCCAGTAGGTAAAACTCTGGAGGCTACTCCGGAATGCTGGGCTTGATCTCCGGGTTGCTGCTGGTCTACGAGGAGTGCACCACCTCGCTGACAGGCGGGGTCAGGTACAGTGCCGCTGAAGAAGACGACATAGGGAACAATAAGGAAGGACCATGACAGATCAACGATACAAGCACATGATCAGGGCAAAAATCCAGGGATTCAGAGGATATGAACAGAGATCAAGGACGAGTATTGATTGAGACATCTATCCGATAAACCCTCACATATCTTAATTTACAAGACCTGCATGGGCCACCACTTAAACCATGTGACGCCCCAGAACTAGAATGCTGGAGAGCGGGGGCGTACATAGCCAGCTACGTATATTGAAATGGAATCCACCTCGCTCTACGGTCACGGCTGTCTAGATATATGAGGGTTTAACTACAAGCCAACGGTCTCCTATGGTCATGAACAAGCCTATTGTCTCAATCTCAAGCAAGCAATAATAGTTACAAGATGTTAGAGCACCAAATATATAATAGCAAGGCGTCACATACATTACATATTGGATGATCATGAAGCTAGTCGTACAAAATGTCAAGACTAGCAAGAGTTCAGTCATACATGATCAACCCTAGGATTTGTTAATCATGTTACAGCCCGTAGACAGACAGTAAGTAAATATGCATCGAGCTAACAGGTGCTCGTCGGCTAAACGCCTCAAAAGAATAATTTTACAATATAGTGAACGAATCAAAATGGAAAACCTACTCGTAGTCCGGATTCCATCTAGTTGTCACCATTGGACTGGAAGTTTGGTAGATCTTCGGAAGCTGCTCCGAAATCTGGCCACACAAAACCAGCTGAGTCAAACCCCAGAAAGAGCAAGTGCCACAAAGGAGGCCACAAAATAAGAACGAAAGCCAGCATATCAGATCATAAGGAAAAATAGAAGAAAAATACCATTAATAAAGAGTACAACAGGACAATAAATGACTAGGGACGTGGAACCATTCCGGAAGCCAGGTTACAACCCTTAACCAAACAAGGACCGGGGTTGTACCCTTCGCCTGAATAGCACCTTATCTCTATCCATTTATTGTTAAAATAAGTAAAACAAACATGCTCAGGAGAAACCAGGTACTGGGACGACACGAGACTTAGACAGGGCTGGACACCATCCATCATGGCCCAATAGGTTGTGCTGGGGTTCCTGGTGTCGGGTTGCGTTAGGGTCTGATTGCGCTAGGGGAATGAACTGCGCTGGGGGAATAAACTGCGCAGGGGTCGGGTTGAGCTAAGGTCAAGCCGCGCTGGAGTTGGGTTGCGCTAGAGTCGGATTGTGCTAGGGTCGGATTACGCTAGGGTCGGATTGTGCTAGAGGAATGAACTGTGCTGAGGTCGGGTTGCACTAGGGGAATGAACTGCACTGGAAAGTGAGCGCGGTTCGCCAAAGGGCGCCGAGCGCGGGTCAGCCCAGCGCTAAAGAACGCTGGCCGAGAAGGTTAGCGCGGTTCAGCCCTGCGCTAAAGAGCGCTGGCCGAGAAAGGGTAGGCGTGGTTCAGCCCAGCGCTAAAGAGCACTGGCCGAAGTCTTCTTCTCCAGCAGGCCGAGAGAGAAAACCCAAGAACACCAAAATTCTAAACTTCATAACTTGGCCAAATCAAAACGAAATTTAGATTTTCAAAGTTCTATCTTGTGTAAAATTGAATTCTCTTCCACATGGAAGCCTCAAAACAAGCAAAAATCTAAGTTTAATAGATCAAAACCAAAAAAATCCGAAAATGGTTAAAACTTAGATCTAGCAAAATGGAGACTCCAAATCACAAAATGCCAAGTTTTAATGTGATTCACCACGGCCTAATCTAACTAATGGACAAATAAAATAGGGTTCCTATTTGGTGGCAAGGTGCACTTGCCTATGGAGGTTGGGTATTGTGTGGAGGAAGGAAGAAGAAGATGGAGAAAATTAATGGAAGAGTAATGAGGAGAGAGAAAAGTTAGGTAGGGTTTTAATGAGGGAGGGTGTGTTGTGTTGAAGGTGAAGGTTAACTAAGGTAGTCCAATGCAAACCAAACCAAAACCTTCTCCACAAAGAATAAAACTATGCCAGGTCCAAAAAACCAAATTTACGAGAAAACCAAAATTCGCAAGTCGAGCCAAAATACAATTACAGGCCAAAATCCGAAAAAATAAAATACAGGTCCAAAATACATCAAAATATGTATTCCAAAATACGGACGTTACATTCGTTTTCCTCGAAACGGTATCCGGGGCATCGGAACTGATTCATCCTAGGGGGAATAAATTATCGTGCTTCGGCGCGAGGCATGCGGGACCTTCAGTAAGGCTTGCAACCTAGGCTGAAAGGGTAGCGTCGTATGCCAATTTCGATTAAGTTCCTAGTGGTGCGTAACACCAATGACCACATGTAAGATAGTAGCATGCTCACCTATTATCTTATGCAGGTATAATTACTATCTCTGTTTTATGCAGGGACGAGCACGGCCGTGGTAAGAAACGTGATAAATCACTATGCTTTTCTGTATGCTTTATTACTCGAAGATGGCTATCGATATGAACTGAATTCATTTAGTTCTAAATAGAAAGACAACTCTAAAGCATGCATATCTTAACAATCAGAGTCGGTTTAGACGAGTTGGTTTATCTTGTCCACTTAGCCAGTGTGCTAATCCCCTCTCCCAATTTCCCCATGTGCGACGGGTGCTCCAAACTAAACTGAAACTGAAGTACGGAGAGGCGTTTTGAAGCTCTTCATATGCTGAAGTATTTTAAAGCTAATTCAATCGACGGCTTATGTATAAAGGGACGAATGTATGGAACGGCAAGTGTTAGTTCAGGCAGCTTATCGAGTATATTTTATTTTGTTTTTAATCAATGTAGCCGTAATGGCATCCAATGTAATTACGACTTACACTTCGTTGCAAGCTATGAATGAAAAGCAAATTTCTATCTTCCTATACTGCGTCTTATATTCTGATGTGATTTATGAAGTTTTAACTTGGCATATTAATATGCAAATCAACATAACGTTCTTGCCTTGTACGAGTGCAATTCCAGACTCGTACGGTATCACGTCTTAGCGAGGACGATCGAATCGGCAAAATAACATCGGAGACGAACGTTTGCCGACTCGGGGCATGACACCGACGAGCCCCCCTGGCTGGGCGAACCTGGGCGCACCTTTCCGTAGTGGCCACCGTCCTCCGGGATACGCCGTCTAGGCGATTCGTGTATTTTGTACGGAATCCCGTCGACGCGCGTACGAACGAGATCCAGAAATAGCGTTCCGTCGCAGTGACTTCGCGTATATTTTTCGAAAAATTCGACCGTTGGATCGGCAATTTCTTTGCTCTGTCTCAATCTCGGTATATAGCTCTTCACTTCCCTCAATTTTTGTCCGTTAATTTTATCGTTTGATACATCAAAATCGGCCACAAAGTTGACGCTTTAAATTGTGTTATTTTTGGACAGTTTTATGGAGCCAACTTCGTCGGTTCGTATCTCCTCCATCGTAGCTCCGTCTGGTGTGCCACTGGTTCTTTTACGCAGCTGGTATAACCCTCTTCCTCTCCCTCCAGTTTTGTTTTATTGTGAGCACGTTTGATTGGTTGAATTCGACGCCAAAGTTGGCCGTCCGAATTCCTAATTTCCAAGTTGTAAAATTTTATTTTTGAACCCGGGACTCCGAATTCAATTTCTGACACCACCAATAGACTCGTGGCATCATTCTGGCATGTTTTCATATAAAGTTTGTTAGATTTCGAGGACGTGGGTCCTGGCACGCATTTCGGTACAAAGCGGGCCCCACAGTCCGGATCAACGGGACTTTTTGACGTTGGCTCATCGGAATTCAATTCTGGACATATCATTGAGTTCGTATCGTCATTTTGGACTCGTTGATATATAATTTGCTAAGTTTTAGTGGACATTGGTTCCGGCACGTATTTCGGTGCAAGTCGGATACCAATATCCGGGTCAACGGGTCATTTTGAGATCGGCTCAACGTAATCCAATTCTGGACATACCGTTGAGTTCGTATCGTCATTTTGGACTCGTTAACATCTAGTTTACTGAGTTTTGAGGACATTGACACCAACATGCTTTTTCGTGCAAATCAGAATTTTAATGTCCTGGTCAACGGACCAATTTGAGATCGGGTCAACGGAATCCAATTCTGGATATACCGTTGGGTCCGTATCGTTATTCTGAATTCGTGGACATATAATTTGTTAGGTTAGTGGACTAGTATTCTTGCACATTTTTTGGTACAAAGTGGGTCCGACACGGACACCATTTTGACCCAAAATTACCTTTTTTTCCCTGTGTCCAAATTGGACTTATGGATAGGCTATCCTAGCTAATTTGACCATTCTGGACACGTTGGTGATGGTTGTTTCACCATCCGACAATACCTGTAGATTTTCACCCTATTATTATAATCTTCTCTTTAAGATCCATCGATTCCAGTGATTTCACCATCACTGAAATTGATATATTGACCCTGTAGATGTTTATAGAGACTAGCTTTGACCCTGTTTGACCATGGTTTACTACTTTGACTGAACGGCGAAGTAGAGTCAACATTTGACCGAGGTTAGACTAGTTTTGACCTTGGTTGACCATGGTTGACTATTTTGACCAAAATTCAACCGGAAGTCAACCGTAGCCTAAAATTGACTAGAACTTGACCGAAGTTGACCAGTTGACCAAAAGTCAACTGTAAGTCAACCCTTGACTTAGATTGACCTAGTTTGACTTGCTTTGACTTGCCTTGGTCTAGTTTAACTTTGTTTGACCTAGTTTGACTTAGTTGACTGAGTCTGACCTAGATTACGTACCTTATACTATAGAATCATGCCTAATACTGTTGAACCCTAATTAGCTTATATATATCTTATCTTTAGGTCTGTGGCATCACTCTGAGCATCGACCCCATTTGACAGCTCAGGACCGCAGGCGAGTACATTCTCTGATAGTAGTTCCTTATCTTGATATTTTCTGTATTCGATTCAGTTATAGTGTTTTACTTGATTCTCGTCACGATGGTACACGAACTAGTATACGCCGGATCCTGGCATAGGATGTTATTCCTGGACTTTCTTGGTATATTGGTACATTTTCTGTCTTATTTTCTGACTTGTATAGACACCGATTCCTGAGAGGGAGTAGCTACCCTCTTAGGAAATCCCATGTCATGACGTGCTATGTCCGGATCCATATACTACTCGGGGATGGGGAGTTATTATAGGTTATGTGATCAATATCCCTACTTGTATTCATATTACTTGTTCATAGTTATACCCTCGCCTCACGACGGGTAAAGCCTGACCCTACTTGTTCATAGCTTTCCATGCTGGCTGGCCTGACCCAGAGTTCTTGTTTTTCTTGTTCATAGCCAATCAGATGGTACAGCCTGATCTTGACCCAAGCCGATCACATAATGCTATGGTATCTCGAGGCACATTTTATGTTTACATTATACATCAGATATTCCTGTATTGTTCTACTTTCCTGTACGTTACACCCTGACATGATTTCCAGTTTATATATCATGTTTTACTTATAGTCTTGATATATCATCTTGTATTCTATTATGATTGTCTCTTACAGCATTTGTCAATACTATGAAACTGTTGTTAGTTTATGTACTCGTTCCATCCTGACTGGATATGTTGACAATATTTTAGGAGTAGTTGACTACAGGATGTTGCTATCTGGAGTGGTTCTCGGTATTCTTCACCGTGAGTTGTTTCTCAGGAGTTCTAGGTCTGGTAGTTATTTAGTTTGTTATTGTTTCCTTCTGTTTATTCTTGTCTCATATGATCATTGTAGATTCTAATTGTTCTAGTGATATTGTTATTATTTCTGGTCTTATCCCTTAGTTTTTGTGATATGATACGAGTGTATGTCCTAAAAATCAAGTTGCAACTATCAAATAGACAGAGAATTCTTAACTGTGCAAACTTTAAATAGACTACGCAGGAAACAGATTGCGATACAAATCGAACGCGCGAGCTAAACTGCGCTACCACCAGAGCACGCTACGCTGACGTGGCAATGCCATCATTATCTGACAAAGATCGGATCTTCTGACAGCCTGACAGCCCAAAAAATGAGGAGTCTGTTCGTTTCTTGTGCAGCACAGCGCTCGAGAACAGCTGTACAACTTCAGCACAAACTGTCAGTCCAACAGCAGTGCAGTTTAATCAAACCTGAATCCCAGCGCTTTCCAGTGACTAGAAGGAAGTGCAGTCTAAAGCTAGCGCTGTTCAAGTAGCACGATCCATCAAGATAACTGACATTCATTACGTGGCTTACATGCCATCAATTGCTCAACACGTGGCAGCTTCCTGTACACGACCAAGCGCATTTCAATCAGACAATGCCACGCGTCTAAATACGGTTAGCCCATGATCGAGTAACTGCCAGCACAACTGGTAGCCTGCACAGTCCAATACCTGTGCAATCCAGCCTGCACAATCCAGAATAACTACAAATTAGTTATTGCCAGAATATAAATAGAGTTTCAAGCTCTTCATAGAGGATCATGATTATCATCAGAGATCAGGAGTTCTTGTCCAAGTGCTGCTGCATTCTTCAGAGGTTATCGTCTTCAAAGTTCACATCGTCCAAGGGATAAAGCGATCGTCTTCAGATCGGATTCCTATAGTTGTACTTTTCTAGAATTCAATTATAATCTTCTTACAAAGTTTGTGAAATAAAGACTTTTGTTTTTGCAAACAAAATGGCGACTCTGCTGGGAACGACTTTCTTCTCCGACGAGGAAGTGACAACTCAATGTGACGTTGCGTCTATCGGAAAGACACAGAAGACGCTGGTTGTGAAGGTCAACCAGACTGCCTACGAAGCAATGATCAACTCTGGGGCCACTCATCGCACTGTGGCCTCTGCCAAGAACAGAGTCTGTTCAGTGTGGACTCCGAAGTCCTCTGCACAATCCTCTGCACAGTCATCTGCGTAGCCTGCTGTCTCTGCTGCCAAGGAGCCAGTAGCCTCTCATGTCCTTGCGCAAAATATCACCTGTGCTGCCAAAGCGCAAACCAGAGCTCCTACTGTCCAGGCGCAGTGTACTGCTCCTCTTGCTGCCGCGCAATCCACAACCTATGCTGCTTTGGCAAAATCCAAAGCCCCTCTTCCTCTGGCGCAATTGGCAAAATCTTTCCCTCCTGCGCAATCCACTGCTCCTTCAAACAGAGCGCAACTCAAGCCCTCTGTTGCCAAAGCTTCAGTTGCACCACCTGCTTGTTCTATGGCCAAGGGGCAAGTTGCTGCTTCTTCTCCTGTGCAACCCACAGGGGGTAGTCTTTTGATTGTTCCTCCTCCGTCTCAGCATAAACAGAAAGGCCTTTGGTCTTTTCTCGATCTTCCGCAGTCCAGAACTCGAAAAACAACAGAGGAAAACGCTTTTTAGCCAACCCTTCATCACAAAATAAAGGAAAAGGCCCTTTGGTCTTTTCTCAGTCTTCTCCGGTTTTTACTGCAGAAGATCCATCTGAATGTGCCTCGACATTAAACAGTACAAAAACTTTCCCTGCTAAAGGGAAGAACATTGATCAAAGAGGCATCTTGCCTACTCCAGTTGCACATTTCCAAGATCTCCCAACTCTTCGGATGTCCCGCTCAAAGCAGGGGAAATTGTTGGTGTCTCAGACAGAAACCCCTGGGGGTGAGTTTGCTGATCTCCGGGTGTATCTCAATAGACCTCGGTCTACATCAACTTCGGCGAAATACAAGCAGCCAATGTCGAAGATGAACCTGCATCAGAAGCGAACTTCCAGGATGAAAAATCCTGACACTTATGCTAACGAAGTGAGTACTTCCCTGTATACTCACAGGACAAAACATCTGAAGAGCCGGAATCATGTTCCAAATGTTATCAAAGAGTATGTCCCTCAAACTTTCTCTCGTCCCGTCATTGTTCCTGATCTCCGAGAGCACCTCAAGCAAAAGCGGGACAATATCTCAACACCTCCAGTTCAATCACTTGAACACCATTGTAATCACAAGGTTGTCATCAAGTGTTGTTGCCAGACAACAAAACAATCTGTCTTCGATCGTCTGAATTTTGTAACTTCTGAACTAATGTCAGAAGACGAAGATGAAGTGTTGTATGCTTCCGTCAACATGGCTTCTCGAGGCACTGGGGGTAGAAAGTGCTCCAAACATGGCAAGCCTCGCAGGCCCAGCCAGCGGTACTTAGATTTACTCCAAGAATCATCTAAAGGAGTATTTCGACACACCCGATCCCGAAGTCGAGATACTTCTAGTCATCTTCCTATTTCTTATTCAGGAGATGATTCCTTCTCTGATTATGACACATACAGCGAAAGTTCTGAATAGACGGTGTCTTCTACCGTACCCAGAGAAGTGTCAGCCTACATTGTCACTGAAGATCCAGATGCTTCTAGTTCGGCAAATCAAGAACAACGAATAGCTGAACTGGAGGATAAGCTGAAGACCATGGCTGAAATGGTCGCAAGTATGTATTCTATCATCGTGGCCCAACATACAGTACCACCGACCGCACCTGCTGTAAATCCTGAAGTTATAGCATCATCGGTGCCTGTCAATGTAAGTCTGGGGGTACCGTCCCCTCCTGTAGCCTCAATACCTATTCAAGTTACACCTAGTCATTCAGGGGCTGGGGGTAGTGCTTACCATGCTGTCCCTCCTCCTAATACGGTGAGTCAGCCCATTACTCTTTCATCCTCAGGAGATGCTAATGAGGCTATAAAACTTCTACGAACTCAGTTCGAGGCCTTCAAAGAGAAAGATGGTCTGCAGAGGCTGGAAATCAAACAACCTTATCCGGTTGAATGGAAGGAAGTCCCATTCCCTCCAAAGTACAAGATTCCTACGATCATGCTGTTTGACGACAACACTTCTCCGAGTCAGTTCATTAACCACTTTGAGGTAATGATTGTCCAGCTCCAGCCAAGTGATGCTCTTCTTACTAGAGTTTTTATCGGTTGTTTAGCCGGCACGGTATATGACTGGTACCGCAGCCTGCCTGATGGTTCTATCACTTCATTTGCCGGACTCAAGCAAATGCTCCTGAAATACTTCTACGAGGGTATCAACGATATGACTATATTCGCCCTCAATAGGATCAAGCAAAGACATAATAAAACTACTGAGAGTTTTATTGAACGATTCTGCCGAGAAGCACTTAAAATGCCTTTCGGAACCCCATCGGTTGTAACGATAGACACTTGTAAATCAAACTTGTTGCCTATCATTAGCATATGGACAGGGTCAACACAGTTCCAGGACTGGCCGTCATTCATTATTAACGCTAAAGCAGCTGAGGTGAGTACAGAGAAGTTCAAGCAGTTGGGGGTACATATGTCTAACCCTGATCGAGATGAATCTTCTGCATCCGGTGCCGGTAATCGCCAGAACAACCGCAAGAACAAAGAAATATTGAATATCAATCTCAAGAACAAGGAATCCTTGGCTGTTAACGTGGCTCAACCCACGTCTACCTCTACTCCTTCTGCACCTCCACCAAAGGAACCTCGCCCAAAAGTAGAGTATTCCTTTGATGAAAATGATACAACGAGCATCTTTGACTGTCTGCTGAAGAGCAATAAATTACAACTTCCTGATCCAAAGAAGCCTGATGAGGTCGGTAAAACTGACCATCCTAAGTACTGTGTTTATCACAGGTTCATAGGACATCCTACTCGGGAATGGTATGTGCTAAAAGGGAAGATTTAAGAGCTAGTCAACGCCAGTGTCATCACTCTCCAGCAAGATGAGAAGACTGTTACCACGAACATGGTCTCAGTACAGTTCGGTAACTTTCTGCCACAAATGGTACAGCATGGTGTCATCCCTATCCCCAAGGCTACTCTTCAGATCGAGGGTCTCCCTCCTCCACGGAGTGAAGGTCTCGTCCCCTTATCTCTTGATAACGGTAAGATTATGTGGATCCACCCTGATCTTGTTGCAGACTTCAAGACTCCTTCCTCGTCTAAGCAAAAAGACCACTCTAAGGGCAGAACAAAGATCTGCAATATGGTGTCTTTTGACCCCATAGTTGAAGAGGAAATCCTGCTGGGCACCAGGTCAAGGAAAGCCTATTTACGAGAATTTCCCGAAAATCTAAAAAACCCTGCTTCATCCTCTGAGGCTGTTCTAGTGCAGCCTGTCTCTACAGAAGTCATCCCTTCTACATCCTTACCGGTTGTAGAACCCATTCCTCCTAAACCGGCAGCAGCCAACAAAGGCAAGCAACAAGTCCGCTTCGACAAAGTTTTGAAGAAGTCATCCCCCTCTGGACTTGAAAAGCCATATAATTTTGACATATTGGCTCAACTAGCCAACACACCGGCTATGCTGTCCATTTTCGAGCTCTTACGCCTCTCTAAAGAGACTCGAGAAACACTGAGTGAGGCTTTGATGCAAGCAGACACTTGTCTAACTCTTCTTAAGAAACCTGAGGCAGAACCTGTCTCTTGTCTCCATTGTCACAGTGTGCTGGAATTAATTCCTAATATTACCTTCACACAAGATGACATGTTAATGGAAGACAATCGACATGACCGTCCTCTCTACTTTATAGGATATGTCGACTCCATGAAGGTCGATCGTATTCTGATAGATCCAGGGTCAGCACTCAGCATTATGCCTAAGATAATGTTGGATGCTCTGAAGATTCCAGTGCATAGCCTCTCTAGCACTATCACCACCATTCTGGGATTCAATCAGGGAAGAAGTGAACCTTTAGGCAAGATACGCCTAAAACTCCAAATCGACAATCTTCGCACGAAGGTGACCTTCTATATTATAGACAATCATGGTTGTTCCTACAATACTCTTCTGGGGAGACCATTCTTGCATGAACACAACATTGTTCCTTCTACTCTCCATCAATGCTTTAAATACGTTGATGACAAAAGAGAAGTCCAAAAAGAAGTTGCGGATCTCTACCCGTTTAAAGGCGTTGAAGCATATTGCAACGACGCTCGTATGTACAAAGAAGAGTTCATGAAGGTGGTATTAGCCATGGATGGTGAAGAAGAACAGGAAGCAGTGCCCAGTGACACTCTCATCATACCTGTCAAAGGGCGTGTCTCTCATCCTCAATCCTCCAAGCCACTAGCTATTCATCTGCCAGCCCAGAAGCAATCGATGGGTGATAATCAAGATCAAAGGGAGCTCACCTCTTCTGAGCCACTGGTTATCGACTTACGTCGTAACAAAGATCAAAAGGAGCTCACCTCTTCTGAGCCACTGGTTATCGACTTACGTCATAACAAAGATCAAAGGAAGCTCACCTCTTCTGAGCCGCTTGTTATCAACCTTCGTCGTAGCAAGCCTCATCTCCGCTCTTCTTCTCCTCCTCTTGTAATCGATCTGACCAAGACGGCTAAGGCTAAAGGTCCTATTGTAAATATGGATGTACAAATCAATGAAAAAGCATCTACTTTCCAGTATACTGATGTCATTTATCATACTAAATGCTATTTGGATATGCTAGACAGCTTTCAGTCATTTACAATAGGAGTCGTACAATCCCTTCAGACGGAAGTATTATTTGAACATCCAGATGACTCATATTTTGTTGTCCCTTCTCGAAAGAAAGGCGAGAGTCCAATACTTTTTAGCAAAGGGCCAGAACAAAAATTTAGCTATATTGATGATAGCAAAAATAACGATATGGGACGTCTCCAACTTCGTCGTTATAGTCAACAATCAAAAGATATCATCCAAAAGATGGGTTATGATTTCAAGAATGGCCTCAATTACGGTAAGGGTAGACGAACTCCTATCCGTACGGTTGTTCCGAAGGGAAAGTCAGATATGTATTACAGGAGGACGAAAAGAGGTCTCGGATATACTTCACCTCCGATTTTATCTCCAGCAGCCTCCGAGTCTGATAGCGAGGAGCGCTCTAACTCTTCTGATTCCAGATCTTAGGATTCTGACACCAGTATCGGCCAAGTTCATCGATTGATTGTATTTTCTAACATGGTCTCCGTTGAACTTCCAGAAGGTTATGACGAAGATATAGAAAAAATCCTGAAATAGATCCTTGGGCTCAACGAATGGATACCCAATGGGAACTCCGATTCGAACAACGGGAACCTCCTACCGAAGATCAATTGGTTCAAATTGACGTAGAAGAAAATGGGTCACCTCGTCCGATATTCATCAGCAAGAACCTCCCAGAGGCGGATAAGCAAGAATTAATTCTTCTTATTCGAGAATATATTGATGTCTTTGCTTGGAGTTATGAAGACATGCCAGGTTTAGATCCCAAAATTGCCACTCATAAACTAAATATTTTGCCTAGTGCAAAGCCAGTCAAACAGCAGCAAAGGCGATTCAAGCCAGAAATGATGGACGCGATTGATGATGAAGTCAAAAAGCTCATAGCTTGTGGCTTTATTCGAGAAGATAACATCCAGATTGGGTAGCTAACGTTGTTCCAGTCTTGAAGAAAAATGGCAAAGTTTGAGTTTGCATCGACTTCCGGAATCTTAATGAAGCCTGTCCAAAAGATGAGTTTCCTCTCCCTATTACAGACGTCATGATCGACAACACTTGTAGGTTCGAAAGGATATCCTTCATGGATGGATTCTCCGGATACAATCAAATTCGGATGAATCCTGAAGATGAAAAACACACTTCTTTTCGTACTCCTCACGGAGTCTACTGCTACACAGTGATGCCATTTGGTCTCAAAAACGCTGGTGCAACTTACCAACGAGCTATGAGTACCATCTTTCGAGATCATCTGTGCAAGACTGTCGAATGCTATATTGACGATATTGCTGTCAAGAGTCGTCTAAAGGAAGATCACATCCAAGACTTAAGAACTATCTTCAATCTAATGCGCCAACATGAGTTAAAAATGAATCCCACCAAGTCATTCTTGGGTGTCTCTAGTGGTAAATTTCTCAGCTTCGTCATTACCTCTAAGGGTATACACATGGATCCCGAGAAGATCAAAGCCATTCAAGAGATGCGTCCTCCACGCAACTTAAAAGAGCTACGAGGATTCCAATGTCGACTTGCGTACATCAGGAGATTCATTTCAAATCTGTCTGGACGCCATAGACCATTTACCCAGTTAATGAAAAAGGATGTATCTTTCATTTGGACTGAAGAATGTCAACGAGCATTCGATGATATAAAGCAATATCTCAAGAACCCACCAGTCTTGGTGCCACCAATCTCTGGCATACCATTCTTAATATATGTCCGTGCTATGGATCATTCATTGGGTGCTTTACTTGTCCAGAAGAACAAAGAAGGAAATGAACAAGCCATCTACTATCTTAGTCGTACTATGATTGGTGCTGAACACCGTTATAGTCCGGTTGAGAAAGAATGCTTAGCTCTTATGTTCGCTGTTCAAAAGACTCGACATTATATCATTGGCCAAACCATTCACGTCATTTCTCGAGTTAATCCTCTTCGGGTACTGATGAAGAAGCCTAGCACACTCAATTCTCGATTGGCTACATGGGCCATTTTGCTAGCCCAATATGACATGGTTTATATTCCGCAAAAGTCTGTTAAGGGTCAAGCACTGGCTGACTTTTTAGCAGCTCATCCTGTGCCGGAGACATCTAAGCTTTATGATGAAATTCCTGATGAAACATTGGAATCAAATATGATCTCTGAAGAATTTCCTACCTGGCGTCTGTTCTTCGACGGAGCATCCCGGATCGGACCCAATGGGACCATTGTCATAGGAGTTGGAATTGTTCTAGTCTCTCCAGAAGGACTAGCTCTTCAAAGGGCTTACTCCTTAGATCAGCCATGTTCTAACAATGTGGCTGAGTACAATGCTTTGCTCATTGGACTCCAGTTAGCTAAACAATTGGAGGTCGAATATCTTAAAGTCTATGGCGATTCTAAACTGGTTGTTAATCAGGTTAAAGGAACATACGAAGTCCGCCATCAAGATCTAGTACCCTATCATGAAGCTGCGATTTACATGGCGACATCATTTAAAGCTTTCTTCATTGAATATGTCCGACGAGCTTGTAACACTGAGGCAAATGCTTTAGCTAATCTCGCGGCAGTCTTAGCAATTCCTGTTAAAAGACAACAAGTGGTTGTTGTTTCTAATAGAAAATTGTTCTGTATAGAAAACAATCGTAACATTGAGTTCAGTAACTTCGCTGAAATCAACGTTATCGATGAAGATTGGAGAGCTCCTTTTATTGAATTCGTAGTTCATGACATACTTTCTGAAGATCCTAAGGAGGCTACAAGTATTCGCCGACGATCTCTTCGATTCTACTACAATCAGACCACCAAGACTCTCTATCGACGGACTTATGACGGCCTACTCTTACGCTGTCTTGCTGGTGATGAAGCAAAGCAAGTATTACGTAAAGCTCATGATGGTGTTTGCGGAGCACATCAACCCGGCCCTAAACTACAAGATCGTATCTGACGAATGGGTTATTATTGGCCCTCTATGGTGTCTGATGCCATCGAATATGCAAGGAAATATCGAGCCTGTTAAATCCATACAGATTTCATCCATCAACCATCTGAATTTCTTCATCCGACTGCTGCTTCCTGGCCTTTTGAGACTTGGGGTATGGATATTATAGGTCCTATCAATCCTCCTTCTTCTAAAGGACATCGGTTTATACTAGCCATAACGGATTATTTCTCCAAGTGGGCCGAAGCTATACCTTTGGCTGAAGTCAAAACCAGCGGTGTTATCAATTTTGTCAAACATCATGTCATCTACAGATTTGGTGTACCTCGATGAATCATTCATGACAATGGACCTCAGTTCATCAGTCAAAAGTTCATAAGATTCTGTGACGATCATCGGATTGACAATATTGCCTCTACGACTTACAACCCTGCTGCTAATGGCTTGGCTGAAGCCTTCAACAAGACTATTATCAAGCTCCTTAAGAAGTTTGTGTCTACTAACAAACGGAATTGGAGTAAAAAGCTTGGAGAATGTCTATAGGCCTATCGCACTACGGTCCGCAACCCCACAGGCTGTACACCCTTCTCTTTGGTATACGGTTGTGAAGCAGTTCTACCTTGGAACTTCAAATTCCATCTCTAAGGATTGCCATCGCCAATGAGTTAACGACAGAGAACAATGATCTTCTTCGACTTCAAGAACTGGAGGCGCTCGACGAGAAGCGACTATTGGCTCAATAACACAGAGTTATATCAAGCCCGTATCTCGAAGACTTTTAACCGCAAAGTTAAAGTCAGAGCCTTTCAGAAAGGAGAACTCGTTCTTACAGTCAGACGTCCCATGACTATGACTCACATGAGCAAAGGCAAATTCGATGCAAAATGGGAAGGGCCTTATATCATGAGTAAAGTCTTCTCAAACGGAGCCTATCAACTCACAGAGCTAGATGGTCGAGTTGCAATAATGCCTATCAATGGCAAGTTCCTTAAGAAATATTATGTATAAATATAAATTTCTTGTACATATGATCAGACAATTCATAAAAAAAGTTTGATTTTATTTCATCATAATCGATGTTACATAATATCAAGGACGAGAATCACTATCATCCTTCTTAAAGACAGGACGAGGACCACTACCGTCCTTTTCAAAAAAATAATCGGCAAAAGAGCCGAGAACATCCTTGCCCAATTTCACTAGAAATGCACAAGCAGCCATCCTTATGGCCTCTTCTTCTTCGGTCTTCCCTGGGTCAACCAGAAAGTCCAAGATGTCCCTTGGTGGCTTGGGTACAGACGAACCTTCGCCCGCTTCCGTCTGCGTTGGCTGGTTTACTTCGGCTGGAGGTTCCTCCGTGATTTCTTCAACTTTCGGGACAATCTCAGCCTTCTTGGATGCATCTTCAGACGACATTTTTGTGTTGAAGAGTGAAAGTGATCATTCCCTTTCAATTTTTGTTTTATTTATAGGCAGAGATTCTCAAAACATCGAAGCGACGCGTTCTTCGCAACATTCATTCGACGGTTCACCCGTTCATTACATTCATTCGACGGTTCACCCGTTCATTACATTCATCTGACGGTTCATCCGTTCATTACATTCATTTTGACGGTTCATCCGTTCATCCTGACGATTCATTTCGTTCATACATTTTGACGGTTCATCCGTTTATCTCGACGATTCATTTCGTTCACACATTTTGACGGTTCGTCTGTTCATTCCGACGATTCATCCGTTCATCTACATTAGCGACTTGTCATGTATTTAATACCTCTGATTAAGTTATCTACCGAAATAATGATATTCAACAAATTATATTCTGCCATGTCCACATTACCTCTGTGCAGATATAATGAATATAATTATTTTCTAAATCAAGAAATATATTATGTCCTAAACCTCTGAATATATTTTCTATTGCTATTATTTATATCCGTAATAGGATATGCAATAAATAATAGAGCCACAAAAATAATGTCTTTTTATTTGATCAAGATAAAAAGCATTACAAAAAGACATATTACAAAGGAGAAAGTACAAAGGATTCATTCAATCGGTGGAGTCATTAGACTAGCTATCTGCTGCTTCAAAGTCTGAAGTCATTCCTCACGAGAGTCCAGCACCCGCCTTCTAGCTTCCTCCATTCCAGATTTATCGTTGAATGTCGGTAAGGTTACTAGTCGGCGAGCGATTTCATCTTGATGAGAAGTGACGAACTCATTCTTCTCATGGGTTAGAATGTCAAGTTGCTGGACTGCAGCCTGATGCTGTGTCGTCTCTTTCTCAAGAGCAAGTTGGACGATTCTCAACTCTTCCTGAAGTCGAGTAAACTCTGCATTCAGTTCAGCAACCTTCTTTTCTTTTTCCCCAGCAGCAGACGCTAGTTTCTTCATCTGTGAATCATACTCTGAAGACTTTGTAGCGAAAGTGTCCAAGAATATCTTGAAATCAGCTTTCGTAACTTCGGCTTCTCGAGTCATCCTTTCTAATTCAGCATTTACCAAGGGCTCTATCTCTCCCCGATTAAGATCTTTGTAAATCTTAATGGATTCCTCCAGCTCATCCAGTATGTGTTCAAGATAGGCAGCTTGAGCTTCATCACCCTGGCTTCGGATAGCGCCGATCAGATAAGTAGTTGGGCCTCTGACGGTGATGAAACCAACATTCTCTCTTTCTATTACCCTTTCTACTAAGGGTCCTAAGGAAGTGAAGAAGAGGTTGGTGAAGGAACCAACTATGAATTTATTGGTAGCTACTGTACTGGGTGTAGCAGCTACTCATATAGAAGTTGAAGCAGCAGAAGCCTGTAAAGGCGGGAGTTCGGCTTCTGGAGCATGAGCTGAAGTCTCTCTGGACAAGGGCGCCATAGTGGAGCTTGTTGCCCCTCCCAGATGTTCCTCTGCGAAATCAATTAAACATCATCAGCTTGCTGTCATTTGCGATTATAAAAAAGGATCAAAAATAAGGGTAATCTTACCATTGTTGGGTTTAGTGACCAAATTGTCATTTGTTGACATAGGCTGCAGCCTCGCAGAAGTAGCTTCAGACATCACTGCCTGACTGCTTTCCGCTTCCGAGCCGCCCGATAAATGACGGCTACTGCTAGCTATCGCTTTTGTCTGCACTATATCAGTGCATACTGGAGGAATTGGAGAAGGTTGAGTTTCTGCATGAATGAAAGTTAAGATGTCAGTCATTCGACCTATAAAAGAAGATTATCAATATCAGCCAATACCTCTTGGTTCAGTGACAGTAGCTTCCTCCGGTGCTATGTCATTAACAGTGTTCTGTTCTTGGGATGCATGAGCATCAGCATCCTCTTCCAGATTCAGATTATCATCCTCTGTAGATGTTTCTTCATCACCTGCACCCTCTTCTTGTGCCTTCTCACTATCACTTGCGTTGGCTGGATCTATATTATCATTGAAGCCGAAGTCGCAGCCTTCCAGGGCCTCGATCATTAATCGATCTTCTTCAGCCCTACGCGATCGTGGTGTAGCTGGAGAGTGGGCAGTTTTCGTTGCAAGCGTAGGAGATAGCAATACTTCGACATAGGATCCCGATTCATTGATTGGAGTTGGAGTTACAGTTGCTTCTGCAGCCCCATCCTTTGTCTCTGCGGTCTCCTCTCTTGTCTCCGCAACCTGGTCTCCTTTTTCTGTACTGGAAGTTTCTTGCCTGGGCTCGGGAGCAGGTGTCGGAGAAGCCATCATTACCCCTGCGGCCGCACTGATCAAGGCCGATGTATGAGCAGATCTCGAGGGAGTGGTGACTTTCTTTCTGAAAGCTAATTTTGTCCTGCGTAGAGGTTCTCCTGGAATCTCTACGTTTGCTGCGTGTGGTCTTCTTTGAATGGAAGTAGGGGTGGTTGCCTCTTCTCTATGAGCCGACTCGGCCTGTTGTCGAGATTGTAAGCGAGTGGTGACTCTTTCTGAAGAGTCCATGGCGGCCCTCTTCTTTAAGACATAAGAAGATGTTTCTTCTGCCTTCCTTTTTCTCTCCTTGATCGGAGATCTGACAACTTTTAGAGAGACACGTAGCGGCTCGTAGACTTCTTCGGGGAAGTTGGCTTCCCTCGAAGCTTCTAAAGGTACGTCAGCTGGCTCGTGCTCCTCATCATTTCTAGGAAGCAATATAACAGGCGCTCCTTTCTTAAATCGAGTTGCCGTCGCAAAACTGTCTGCCAGATTGAAGTTCTCGGCAAAAGTGTTTGTGGATGTGTAAAAGATCGAGTACGAGGGCCACGATCACTTCTTGTTGGCATCGAGAATGTCGTCCTCGTGTCACGAGCATTGTAATATGCCCAAGCCCGAGCTCCATCAATTAAAAAACCTTTTCCCTGTAGGCATGTGATAGCATTACCTACATGAAATTGGTCATAGCCGAATTGGCGTGCAAATCGGCTAGGGAGATAAGGCTCGAGATAGCATTCTTCTTCAAACCGGTACACCAAGTGGGATGGCCGAATTGTTCTTAACCAGTCGAAAGCTGTATGGCCCAACGGCTGCATACTCGTAGAGTCGACAAGGTTTGTCGACATATGCTCATAGCCAACTGGAGGGGAAACGCAATAAAAGTTCCAGCCCTTGCCTAGATTTAGAGTTCGTCGACAGTCTCTCAGAGTGGTGTAGATCCATTTACATCCCGAAAATCTTCTTAAAAAGCTACCGCCTACTGCCCCCATGTTAGGATTCATCAAAGAAGGATGATGTAAAAGCAGCCATCCAAACAGATAGGTGTATGGCAGTTCCAGACGAGGAAAACTTCCTTTCTCGTCTTTTTCTCGAATCATCGAGTCAACAAAAAGGCGGAGGCCGGCATTCACCCTGCAAGTCATTGCTGACAGCAGATCCATCCGGTAGCCGAAAACCAGACGGACAGCCGCAAATAGTATACCATGGTGGAAGCGGTCGACTGCACTGGCTCCAGGAACGACGTAACGTTGGATCCAGTAAGTGAGGAAACCCGCCAGCTGGGCTTCCTTTGACATCGGCCTGTAGCCCATCCTCATGTAGCTTTCAATGATGTCATCTTTCTTAAAAGAAGGATATTGAAGATCATCCTCGATCTTGATATCCATATCACCATGTGTCTCCATCAGCTCTATCACTTCACTATTGCTGAGTGGTCGAAAAAAGTTAGGATTGCAGTTTTCGTGCTCCTTGGTCTTCTTCTCAATGATGTGGTTGAGAAAGAGATATGGCAACCATTTGGTGGAGTAGCAGGTGTCGGCTGTGCCACTCTTGTAATATAGAGAGCATATCTTGTAGTGGCAGAGGAGTTCTTCAAAGACAGCTACCATATCATTATTCTCTTGGCGCAGTTTGTCCAATTCATAGTTTGTTGGGACAAACTCTTCATATGGGATATCCTTCATTGGCAGGTGAGAGATATACTTCATCTCGTGCAAAGATAACCCAATCTCTCCACGTGGTGTCATGAAAGTTTCGGTCCTGTAGTTGTATCACTCCGCCAATGCGAGGAAAAGATAAGGATTAGGAGGGAAGCCGTAAACAGTAGTGTACACTGCATGGTACAGATCAATCTCCTTGAGCCGAGCTTCAAATTGAACCAACATCCAATTGGTTATGCAGATCCATCTTTTATTATCTGGATTCACAAGACCTGTCAGCCGCAGATCTTGGTCCGGATACCTTCCCTCTACCTTCGCAAACTCATTTGCAAATATCGGAGTTCTCACTGGGAGCAACAATGAAGAATCTTCCGGCGGAATGCAACCGGGTTTTAATCCTCTGAGCAAGGAGCAATGACGCTCAGAAGAACTGTAGAACATATCCTTGTGATCCGGTCCCTTCTTAACACAGATGTTTCCCGCTTGGGCTCGCTGCAGCGGAGTTATATCCCATTCCATTCTTCTGGGATAACTCGCGAAAGCATATCGGGACAAAGGAAGACATCTGGAGATCTCAGACAGAAGTATTGTCTTCTCACCCCTCTGGAAAATCCTCTATTCCATACGAGGTCTCGGTTGAGAATTCTTGTCAAGAGCCTCACCAAATAAGAACAGAAGCTTCTTATGGATGACTGCGTCAGCAGTCTGGAGAGGCTGCCCGTTCATCAGACACAGTAAAGTGTCATTATCTTGTGCAGTCAGAATAGCCTACCGAGAGGACGGTAGGGCATACTGAGGAAATGTCACGTGCGAAAGATCTTCCTTGTACTCAGGTTCAGACAGGGATCCTGCAAAGACCTCATAGTTGGGATCTTCCTGGAGGTTAACTGCATCAATAAAGAAGGCAAAGATCAATATATGCAAAATCAAAAAGTTTCTTCAAAAGATCATCAAATTTGTGCTGTGTGAAAAAAGTTATCAGATTGTGCCAGCATGGTCAGCTTGCGCAAGTTATCAGATTGCGCCAGCACAATCAGACTGCGCAAGTTATTAGGTTGTGCCAGCACAGCCAATGTGCGCAAGACGTCAGGTTGCGCTAACATACTTGCACAAGACATCAGTTTGCGCTGGCACAACCGACTTGCGCAAATCGATGGATTGTGCCGACCATTTTGTCTGCGCTTTCCAACCGATTGCGCAAGAGTATAGTTTTCATAAAAATGAAAACTATTGCATGTGCAGCCGAAACCCTAAACAGGGTGGCACAAATACCATCAATCTCTAAAAAGAGAGAGGTATGAAGGTCTGAAAACATCAAAAACCCTAAAAAGATTTTTGATCATAGTTTGTCTACCTTGAAGCGCAGGATGACTCGTCTCATGACGAAAAACTCGTGACGGAACACGAGTCAAGGGTTCGGCGGGGGCCTTTCCCTTATCGGCAGCTGATCGCTTGGGAGCCATTTGTCGTCGACGAGAAGATGAAAGAGAAGTCGGAGTAGGGAAAAACTTCTATCTTTGGGGAATTTGAAAGCAAGTAAAGGTTCAAAGAAAGACAAATGAAACTATTTATAGTTTCAGAAGTGTAACGGTCACCTTCAATTGCGCCACAAAAGACGGAGCAAATTCCTCCAAACGCGCAATCAAAGCACAATTTGCGCAACTTGATTTTAAATTTAAAAAATTCAAAGTATTTCGAAACTTTGAATATTTTCAACTTTCGAAAACTTTAAAGGAGGTCTTGTATGTCCTAAAAATCAAGTTGCATCTATCAAATAGACAGAGAATTCTTAACTGCGCAAACTTCAAATGGACTGCACAGGAAACAGATTGCGATACAAATCGAATGCGTGAGCTAAACTGCGCTACCACCAGAGCGCGCTACGCTGACGTGGCAATGCCATCATTACCTGACAAAGATTGGATCTTCTGACAGCCTGACAGCCCAAAAAACGAGGAGTATGTTCGTTTCTTGTGCAGCACAGCGCTGGAGAACAGCTGTACAACTTCAGCGCAAACTGTCAGTCCAACAGCAGTGCAGTTTGATCAAACCTGAATCCCAGCACTTTCCAGTGACTAGAAGGAAGCGCAGTCTGAAGCTAGCGTTGTTCAAGTAGCACGATCCATCAAGATAACTGACATTCATTACGTGGCTTACATGCCATTAATTGCTCAACACGTGGCATCTTCCTGTACACGACCAAGCGTATTTCAATCAGACAATGCCACGCGTCTAAATACGGTTAGCCCATGATCGAGTAACTGCCAGCGCAACTGGTAGCCTGCGCAGTCCAATACCTGTGCAATCCAGCCTGCGCAATCCAGAATAACTATAAATTAGTTATTGCCAGAACTCTATAAATAGAGTTTCAAGCTCTTCAGAGAGGATCATGATTATCATCAGAGATCAGGAGTTCTTGTCCAAGTGCTGTTGCATTCTTCAGAGGTTATCGTCTTCAAAGTTCACATCGTCCAAGGGATAAAGCGATCATCTTCAGATCGAATTCCTATAGTTGTACTTTTCCAGAATTCAATTGTAATCTTCTTACAAAGTTTGTGAAATAAAGACTTTTGTTTTTGCAAACAACGAGTACCTTTATAGTTATGGATCTGTAGATGTTGTAGTTAGTATCGGGTACTTGACTGCGCTCTACCGCCGATACTGCGGCGTATGCTGGGTGTGGCCCACTGTCACGACCCGCACCCGCTTTTCGGACGCGAGCTCGTGAGCAAGCCAGCTACGTATCGAGCGGACTCCAGCCCGACTCGAGTACGTATAAGCTGTCAAGGTCATGGTATCATGTCTAATCTAAACTATATTTCAATCCACAAGAATCATATAAAGCAAGAATGGACAAGTATGGGTCGTGGTCTGTAGCCCACTAGCATGCATATCCGATAAGACTCAAAAAATTAATAATAAGAGTCTAAACTGAATCAAGAAACAGGATATCTCATGATAATAAAAAAAAGCACGAGCGGATAATAAACACAATAACGATACCTGATTCCCGCAAGCGTATCATCACGTCTGCCATCCCGAGCTGCTAACTAACTCCACGTAATGACTAACCTGAAGAGATCATCAGGTCCTCAGGGGACATAGCAAGATACATAAAAATATGCCTATCTATCAGTTTATCATGCAATAAAGAAAATACAGGAAAATAATGGGAAAAGACCAATCTGCACGAAAACACGACTATACACGACTGGAAGAACCACTATGTATAAACGAACTGCTGGAGAAGAACAAGAGAACACGAAATCACGATGTCAACGGATAACCAATCAAATACTCAAACCCTCGCCCCTAGTGTGGACTCGCAGGTTTGAACAACTACTAGCCCTCGCCCCTAGTGTGGACTCGCAAGCTAGCATCACCCTCGTCCCTAGTGTGGACTCGCAGGTGTGAACCATATACTACTAATCTTCATCCCTGGTGTGGACTCGCAGGCTAGCATCACCCTCGTCCCTAGTGTGGACTCGCAGGTGTGAACCATATACTACTAACCCTCGTCCCTGGTGTGGACTCGCAGATTAGCTTACTAACTCTCGCCCCTGGTGTGGGCTCGCAAGTTAGCTTAACTACTAACCATCACCCCTAATGTGGACTCGCAGATTAGCTTACTAACTCTCGCCCCTGGTGTGGGCTCGCAAGTTAGCTTAACTACTAACCCTCGCCCCTAAGGTGGTGTCGGCGCTGGTGATCCGGGTTAGGGTTTTTCGATTTCGATATATGTATATACACGTCGAGTATATATATTGTTCGGGTTAGGGGGTTTTCGTTCAGAATTGGGAAAGCAGAGATATAATGTTCGGGATGGCTCCTTGCTGGATTGGGATGCTAACGGGCTGGGCTGGGCCTGTGAGCAGGCCGGCTGGGGTTTTTATTTATTCCTCTTTTTATTAGTCAATTACATATACATATATATTCTTTTATATATATAAATATATATATTCATATACACGTATACATATACTATATATATATATATTTATATATACACACACATATATGTATTTTTATCTTATACATACACACACTTAAATAATATAAATATATATACGTACACATACACTCATATATAATCTATATATTTATATATATACGTACACATACACATATTTAATATTTATTTATATATACATACACGTACACATATTTTTTATATACATTTATATACATATACATATATACACGTATACATATATATTTATATACCTCAAATTCAATATAGAGAATATAATATTTATCTCACAAATAATCTAGACTATTAAATAATATATTTTTTATCATTATAAATCTAACCACAATATAAATAACAATAATAAAGATAACTAATAAGGAAAATCTATAATAAGTGTACAGACAGAATATGTAATCTAAATATCCCAACATGCATAAGAGTAATTAGGAAGGTGTTGACCTATTTCTAAAATAGAATATTAATTCAATAACAATAAATTATTTTTATGGATATAAATCCTTTATATACGGAATGCTTATTAACAATCAGAAATAATAAGTGCAATATGTACGTCAACATAGACGTCTTTGGTCTCACTATCCTACTACATAGGCTTGGATTTGACTTGGGCCCAATCTGGACTAGTTTGGTACAACCGGATCACTCAACGTCAAATAATATTAATAATAAATAATTAACTATTTATAGTGGTCATGTCACAACTTGGCCTGGTTTTCCTAGTTAGGACATCCCTATGGCTAGGTTTCCCCGGACATGGCTAGTACACTAGTCAAAACATACTGCTACATCTCTCGTGCCACAAATCCTAGTCGTCTAGTACTTCAAAACTCAACCGTGGCTAAAATCGTCTACCGTAAAAACTAACTAAATACTTATTTATAAAATTCTAAAATCACTATCTAAATCAAATAAATAATAATAAAAATTCAAAAATTCTGGGAAGGGAGGCTACAAATCTACCCACCTTAAAATAATTTCATCCTCGAAATTCTAATTCATAACTATTCCTTAAAAATCAAAGTCTACTATTACCTTAATCTCCTCAAATTTAATTCCTCAAAATATTTTATGGCCTTCTCTAGTCATTTGGTATTTACGAAATCTTGAGGGCTTCTACCCACCTTTGGTCATACTACTTCTCAAAATATGGTTACTAAAATATTATAACCTTCTAACTAGTGGCTAATAATTCTACCAGGGATATCTAGGACATATGGCAACTATAATCCTTCATATCTATAAACAGTCATATATTTAATAATCAAGCAATATTATATTATAACTTTTAGAAATTTTTGATAAATCCTAGATAGCACGATCATTCGTCACCTCGAAATAAAAGGGACGAGAATCAATAGCACAGGAAGCAAGAAAGTATAATCGAGAGCAAATATAGAGTTTTCAAGGACGTAGAGAATTTCTAGGAGAATTTTCAAGACAGTGTGGATTGAGATTTCTAAGGGTGTAGTCAGTTGTCGCAGGCTCGTACCAGTACAGTTATGTAACCGGTACGATATGCTCTGACCTGCATGGGTCACCACAAAAACTTGTCATGACCCGCACCCGCTTTTCGGACGCGAGCTCGTGAGCAAGCCAGCTACGTATCGAGCGGACTCCAGCCCGACTCAAGTACGTATAAGTTGTCAAGGTCATGGTATCATGTATAATCTAAACTATATCTCAATCCACAAGAATCATATAAAGCAAGAATGGACAAGTATGGGTCGTGGTCTGCAGCCCACTAGCATGCATGTCCGATAAGACTCTAAAGAATAATAACAAGAGTCTAAACTGAATCAAGAAACAAGATATCTCATGATAATGAAGAAAAGTACGAGCGGATAATAAACACAATAACGATACCTGAATCCCGCAAGCGTATCATCACGTCTGCCATCCCGAGCTGCAAACTAACTCCACGCAATGACTAACCTGAAGAGATCATCAGGTCCTCAGGGGACATAGCAAGATACATAAAAACATGCCTATCTATCAGTTTATCATGCAATAAAAAAAATACAGGAAAATAATGGGAAAAGACCAATCCGTACGAAAACATGACTATACACGACTGGAAGAACCACTACGTATAAACGAATTGCTGGAGAAGAACAAGGGAACACGATATCACGATGTCAACGGATAACCAATCGAATACTCAAACCCTCACCCCTAGTGTGGACTCGCAGGTTTGAACAACTACTAGCCCTCGCCCCTAGTGTGGACTCGCAAGCTAGCATCACCCTCGTCCCTAGTGTGGACTCTCAGGTGTGAACCATATACTACTAACCCTCGTCCCTAGTGTGGACTCGCAGGCTAGCATCACCCTCGTCCCTAGTGTGGACTCGCAGGTGTGAACCATATACTACTAACCTTCGTCCCTGGTGTGGACTCGCAGATTAGCCTACTAACTCTCGCCCCTGGTATGGGCTCACAAGTTAGCTTAACTACTAACCCTCGCCCCTAATGTGGACTCACAGATTAGTTTACTAACTCTCGCCCCTGGTGTGGGCTCGCAAGTTAGCTTAACTACAAACCCTCGCCCCTAAGGTGGTGTCGGCTCTGGTGATCCGGGTTAGGGTTTTTCGATTTCGATATATGTGTAGGAACAAAATCGTAAAGCACAATACTCTAGAGGGGGGGTGAATAGAGTTGGCAGCGGAATATTGCTAATTAAAAAATATTAGCAGCAAGATCACAGAATAATAATCACAACTAAGTAAAGTAAAGGCAGAGATAAGAATACAAACGCAAAGACGGCGATGCATACTTGTTTCCCTCTGTTGAGGACTAATCCAGTCGGTAGAACTCTTGCTACCAGTTGAATCCACTGTTGGCAAAATTGCAAGTTTTCTTACGAAGTCCTTGCAACTTCTACAACGCGAGCTTTGATACGAAGAACTCGTCCAACTTCAAATGTGAAGAGGTATTCTTCAATCAAGCCTTCTGATTACAATCTCTCAAAAACTTCTAGACCGTACCATACTGGCAAATCGACTAGAGGATTGTAATTGGCTTGGGATCTGAAATTTAAAGCTCAAAAAAAACTCTTTGGAAGACTGAAAGCTTTTAGATAGAGAGAAGATTGAAAGTGAATGAGTGAGTTGAAATGATCGAAATCCTTCTCTATTTATAGGAATTCCAAAGACAGAATTCTGACAGAACTCGGGCAGAACTCGATGAGGAAATCTCGGTCAAATCCGCAACTGCATGAGGACCAAGTTCAGAAGAATTCAAAAATCAAACGGCCACCAACCGAACTCTGGCCGAACTCTGGCCGAGTTCTGTCAGGGTTAGGTTAGGTTTTAAAAATTAGTTTTTGATGATTTTTGAAAACCTTTTTAAAGCTTTTGTTTAAAATAAATATTTTTCAAAACAAAGGACATTTTAAAAGTATTTTGAAAACATTTTGGAATAGCCTATTTGCCAGTACAACTCGATGTACAACGTATTCCTAGACTCAATAAAATAAAAAATACATTGCTTGAATAAATACAGACTCGAACAGGCAAACATCGCTTCGGTCTTGAACTGTGTAGATAGCTATTTTTGATCATGTCCAAGAGTCCGATACATCCTGACTAGCTTCATATATCCAGACAGAGTTTGATCAATTATTAAAATCAGGTTGACCATATGACCAATGGGCCAACAATCTCCCCCATTTTGATAATTGACAAACTATGAATGATATAACATTTAAGCTTGAAATAAAATCAAAAAATAGTTCATGTCCTGTATTTTCTCAAAAGAAATGTTAGATCTTTATTTTTCTCCCCTGTTGTCATTTAGCAAAATAATTGCAAAAGAGTAAAAACTCCCCCGCAATCAATGGATAAATAACAAACAGTGAAGAAATACAAGAACATAATCATGATAAATGATAGTAAAGAAAATTTGAATGACATCACAGGCATGTATTTGTACTAGGCAGTTTATAATAAATAAAGATTTATTTCACAGGCAGTTTATAGTTGAGAAGCAGATAAATAAATGCTAAGTAAATAAACTGATGTGAATCATAAAGTACGAAATCTCATAAAGATAAAGATAAAGATGTTCAGATGACATCAAATAAAACAAATCCAGTACAAGTCCTCAAAAAATACTGATAATAAAGTCTGAAAATAGAAAAACTTGGAATGTCGGAGCATTTCCAAGTATACAGGAGACAATAACTAAGTCTCAAAATCAGCTAATACATCATCATCACATCTCCTCATCATCATCTCAAAAATTTAATTCAAAGATTAGTAATTTCAACCTTCAATTAATATAATTAATATTATTTTATAGATTAAATTTCGTTACATAGCGACTGTCTCAGATTAGCTGTAGGAGTACTGTCCCAGCTGGCGAAGGTTCACCGGGGAACTCTTAAGTACCGCTTCGCTTCAACCGTAGTTGTGGTGACAGACAGACTCTTTATTGGCTTGTCTCTAACACAGTTTTTGTATATTGAAATAAAATCATAAAATATAATCAATTAATATTATTGACGTTCAAAATTCTTAATTCTCGACGTAAATAATTGAAACGATCTTCTGCTAGAGGTTTTGTGAATATATCAGCTAATTGATTCTCAGTATCTATGTATACAAGGTCAATATGTCCATTTTGATGATGATCTCTAAGAAAATGATGTCGAATCTCGATATATTTTGTACGAGAACGACATACAAGATTCTTAGTCAAATAGTGCTCGTGTTATCACAGAAAATGGGAATATGTGTATAAAATAAATCATAGTCTTCCAAGGTTTGTTTCATCCACAAAATCTGAGCACAACAACGTCCTGCGACGATATACTCAGCCTCTGTTGTTGATAGGGCTACAGAATTTTGCTTTTTACTAAACCATGAGACTAAAGCTTTGCCTAAGAAATGACATGTGCCACTGGTACTTTTTTCTATCAACTTTGCATCCAGCAAAATCTGCATCCGAATAACCAGTAAGGTCAAAGGACTTAGTTTTGGGATACCACAAGCCAACAGAAGAAGCGCCCTTAAGGTATCGAAAGATACGCTTAACTGCGCACAGATGTGATTCCTTTGGATTAGCTTGAAAATGTGCACACAGGCAAACACTAAACATTATATCTGGACGACTAGCAGTTAAATAAAGTAAACTACCGATCATACCTCGATACTTACGTGTGTCGACCTGCTTGCCTTGTTCATCAATATCAAGCTTTGTTGAAGTTGCCATCGGAGTGCCAATAGGTTTGACATTGTCCAGGTCAAACTTCTTTAGCAAATCTTTTATATATTTGGCTTGATTTATGAACGTCCCATTGTCAGTTTGTTTGATTTGCAGTCCGAGAAAGAATTTCAGCTCTCCCATCATGCTCATCTCAAACTCATTCTGTATACACTTAGAAAATTCTTGACACAGAGATTCATCAGTAGATCCAAAAATGATATCATCTACATAGACTTGTATTAAAAGAAGCTTACCATTAAAGGACTTAATAAAAAGTGTAGTGTCAACCTTGCCTTTTGAAAAATCGTTGTCAAGTAGAAAAAAGCTTAGACGATCATACCAAGCACGAGGGGCTTGTTTCAAACCGTATAAAGCTTTCTTCAATTTGAAAACATGATCAGGATTTTTAAAATCTGTGAAACCTGGGGGTTGTGCTACAAAAACTTCTTCTTTTATAAAACCATTTAAAAATGCACTCTTGACATCCATTTGAAATAATTTAAAATTATGAAAACATGCAAATGCACATAACATGCGAATGGATTCTAATCTCGCAACTGGGGCATAAGTCTCATCATAGTCGATACCTTCTTCCTGATTGTATCCTTGAGCTACGAGTCGAGCCTTATTACGAGTCACTAAACCATTCTCGTTCAGTTTATTTCGGAATACCCAACGGGTGCCAATGACCGGACGATCAATAGGCTTGGGAACAAGTTCCCAAACTTGATTCCGTTCAAATTGGTTTAATTCCTCTTGCATAGCATATATCCAAAAACTATCACTACATGCTTCATCAATAGTTTTGGGTTCTAGCTGTGAAATAAAAGCAACACTAGAAACAATATCTCTACTGGATGTACGAGTACTTACACCTTTGGTAATGTCACCAATTAACAAATCCTTTGGATGATCAGCCGTGAATTTTAATCTTTTCGGCAGACTCTGAAGGTAGCTGGTTCCTGGATCTTCTCTAGGAGGATCAGCTAGTGCCGAGCTTGGTTGAGAATCAGCTATTGTTGAGCTTGGTACAGTTGGATCTTCGTCATTGTCATCGATAGTCATTTGATTCAATTCATCAAAAGTGACGTTGATTGACTCTTCGATGATCATGGTCCGTTTGTAGAAGACTCTGTATCCTTTGCTCTTGGCCGCATAACCTAAAAATATACCTTCATCGGCCTTTTCGTCAAACTTTCCCAAATTGTCTTTTGTATTAAGAATAAATTATTTACAACCAAATATTCTAAAATATGAAACAGATGGAATTCTATCAAACCATAACTCAAATGGAGTCTTCTTCGATTTGGGTCAAATTAGAACTTTATTGAGAACAAAACAATCTGTATTGACAGCTTCAGCCCAAAAATATTTGGGTAAACTAAACTGGTTTAACATTACTCTGGCCATTTCGGATAGAGTTCTGTTCTTACGTTCCACAACTCCATTTTGTTGTGGAGTCCTAGGGCAGGAGAACTCGTGTACAAAACCGTGTGTGTCACAAAAATGCTCAAACTCTACATTCTCGAATTCGCCATCATGATCGCTTCTAATACGAGTGATCATGTAACCTTTTTCATTTTGTACTTTCTTGCAAAAGGCGACAAATTCGGATAATACATCATTCTTGCGTGTCAAAAAGTATACCCACGTGTATCTAGAGAAATCATCTATAATTACGAAAGCATAAAGCTTACCTCCGAGGCTAGCAACTCTGCTAGGACCAAATAAGTCCATATAAAGCAATTGTAGAGGTCTAGTAGTACATACTGCGTTTACTGACTTGAATGTGGATCTGGTAGCTTTGTTCTTTTCATATTGGCTGCATACCGAATCCTTCTTGAATGTAATGTCCGATAAACCGCGTACTAGCTTCTTTGTGGATAATCTTGATATTGTGTCCATATTTGCGTGACCGAGTCTCATATGCCACAGATGACTCTCATCGCTTTTAGCCATTAAGCATCTACCTGAAATGTTAGTTTCTTCCAACAAATAGAAAACATATATGTTGTCTTTCCTGATACCTTCAAAGATAGTACTACCAGTTGAGCTATCAACTATAATACATTTGTCTTTGCCAAAGTTGATTCCATAACCATGATCAGCTAGATGACTTACGCTGAGTAGATTATGTTTCAACTCGGTAACCAGACAGACATCCTTAATCACAGGATAGGGAGACTTACCAACATCACCGATACCAATAATATACCCTTTCAAGTTATTACCGAAGGAGACATAGCCTTCCTTCTTTTTCTTCGACAGTGTTGCAAATAGTGTAGCGTCACCGGTCATATGCCGTGAGCAACCGCTGTCGAGGATCCATTTGCTTCTAGCATGTGAAAGGTATTCCACCTACAAAACAGTTTGCAGATGAAACTTTTGGTACCCATTTCTTGTAGGGTCCTGAAATGTTAGCCTTTGGTATCCAAGCATAAATATTTAAATCAACAAGCTTTCTGATTCTACATGCAGATGAAATATGACCAATGTGGCCACAATAATGACATTGTGCATGTCGAGTGTTGAAAGTTGAGTGGTGTGCATGGTTGGTAGGTTTAGGTTTTTTAGTATAAAAGAAAGCATACCTATAATCATGTTTGGGCTTAACCTTTTAGGGTAAAGGTTTGATAGGGTTAGGTCTGACAGTGTTTGGCTTGGAAATGTTCCGATTTTTCGGTAAGTGATACATGTTAGGGTAGGAAGCAGCAGTCTCAGGCTGTTTTCCTAACCTAATTTCCAATCTTTTGGAAGTGTCATACAACTTAGTATAATCAGAAGTGAGTGCTTCCATTCTGATTTGTGCACATCGAAGACTTTTCTTCTCAATAGAAAGTTCTTCTTTGAGTTGGTCAATAACTTTGTCTTTCTCTTCAGATGACTTGGTAGTCTCGTGTAATAAGAGCTTGATAGAGGAAAGCTCACCAGACTCACTAACATTATTTCTAACCTCAGCTAGTTGGTCGGTAAGTCTTCCTATTTCTCCTTTGTACTCTTTGAGTACCTTTTTAGAGGTCTGATATTTGCTACGCAGCTTCCTGTAATCAGTCATCAGTTCACTGAAGGCATCTCCTAATTGCTCAAAGGTGAAGTCATCATACGTATCAACTACAGGTTCAGTAGGTACCTGATCGGATGCCATAAAGCATACGTTTGCAGCGTCTTCTAATTGTTCGTCTTCTGAGTCGCTGGCTTGACTTTCATGCCATATGCTGGTATTGGCATATCTCCTAGATGTTGATCTCTTTAGGTTTCCTTTTTCATACATGTTGCTCTTCTTGCTTGATGATGAGTTTGTAGGATAATCTTTCTTCATGTGTCCTTTCTTCTTGCAGCCATAGCAGACAGCATTATCTTGATACCAGTTGTTGCTGTTGTTTTCTTTGGCTCTCTTCTCATGTCTCATGAATCTCTTGAATTTTCTTGCTAAGAGTGCTTGATCTTCAGCATCAGATTCACTGCTTGTAGGGTGTGAAAAATTATGACACGCTGACATAAGACTCAGTCAAAGCTATACGCTCAAGGCCATACGCTCAGCCAAAGCCATACGCTCAAGGCCATACACTCAGTCAAAGCCGTACGCTCAGTGAATATTTTATTATTTCTTGAATAACAGCACAGCATACGTTTAATGGATGATGAATCTGACACTTCGTTTTTCGTGCAAAAATAGCTGCCCTATGAAGATTAACCGTCGTATGGGTTTTCGAGAATTGATTTTGTCTCTTACGAGGACAGCTCATCAGCCATCATAAATGCACAGTCATCATTACTGTCATTTCTGACAGTCTGTCGGCCATCATATCTGTAACACGACGCTCGAGAGATATTTGTCAGTTATTAGAAGATATGGCGTATTTGAGAAGATTGAGGACAGCCACGTGTCTACTCCCTCAATGCTTACGACTCCTTGCCAACCAAGTGAGCGTATGGACTTTATACGACTCCTTGCTAACCAAGTGAGCGTATGGACTCCATACGACTCCTTGTCAATCAAGTGAGCGTATGGACTTCATACGACTCCTTGTCAATCAAGTAAGCGTATGGACTTCATATGACTCCTTGCCAATCAAGTGAGCGTATGGACTTCATACGACTCCTTGCCAATCAAGTGAGCGTATGGACTTCATACGACTCCTTATCAATCAAGTGAGCGTATGGACTCCATACGACTCCTTGTTAATAAAGTGAGCGTATCAGCTTTATATGACTCTATACTATCCAAGTCAGCGTATGACTCCTCTTTAACAAAGACAGCGTATCACAGCAAATGTATTCAAGATGACTTCAAACGTACAGTCAACACACGTTCTCACATGTCCTGTACTCAGTTACTCACTTATTTAGAAGTTATGCAACGTGGCATCCATGCCATCAATCTCTCCTAGATATATTCCATTACTTTCAACCGCACTCTAATGTGTCTCCATCAGAATTCGTCACGCGTCCCTGCAGTTATGCACACGTCAAGTAACTGACTGAGCGTATGCTTCAGAACAGTTATCCAGAACTCTATAAAAGAGAGTTTATTCATCTTCATCAGATACTACAAACAATTCAGAGAGAACGGAGAGATTGCCCAGTTGCTGTCCAAGTTCTTCGAAGTTCGAGTTTTTCTTCATCGCATCGTCCAAGGGATAAAGTAATCGTCTTCTAGATTAGATTCCTACAGTTGTAATTTTCTCAGAAACACAATAAATAAAGTGAATTTATTTATGGAAAACAAATTGGCGACTTTGCTGGGGAAAGTTGTCTCCTCCAACGAGATAGCAACAACTCAATGCGATACTTCGTCGATCGGCTCGACGAAGAAAGTAATGGTCGTACAATTCGACCAATCTGCTTACGAAGAAATGCTCAAAGCGAAGGAGGGCCGAACTGCTTCCTCCGCTCCTCTTGCTGCCAAGAAGAAGGGACGCTCTGTCTATGTCCCTAAGTCTTCTTTGACGGCCCGAGACACTTCTGTCATTCACGCTGACAAGAATACGTCTCCAACTTCAACGAAGCACGCCTCGGCTTCTCTGAACACGGCAACAATGGCTTCTCCTAGTCACGCTGACAATGTGGGTTCTTTATCCAAGTCGGCATGTCCAAGGATAACCATCTCTGGACATGTCAAAGTCTCTTCTCCTTCTACCCTTACGACAGCAGTCGGCTCTTTAGCCATTAATGACTCTGTGCGTATGGCAGTCAAAGGGCAGCATACGGCAAAGCCAGCGTATAACAAAAGCCAACAGCAGGCAGCGTACGCTAAACCAAAGCCAGCGTATGCTAGTAAAAAGGCAGCGTATGACCAGAATTCCAAACTGAAGTCAGCGTATGCCAACCAATACAGTCCTTTGACTGTTTCTCCAAATCAGGCTGGGGGTTCTCTTCCACAGAACATACAAATAATTCCCCCACAACTTGCACATCTTGTGCCAACCAAGGAGAAAGACTCTTTAGTCAACTCCTCTACTCCTAAGGTCTTTACCTCTGGAGTTAATTTGACTAGTACTTTTACTAGATCAAACAAAGGAAAACGCCTTTTGGCTACTTCCTCTAAAGATGGATTATTACCGACTCCCAGTCGGAATAATGTCCATCTTCCTTCTCTCAAAATTTCCCGATATGAGAAAGGCAAATTACAAGTATCCAAGACTGATACTAAAGTCATATCTCCTACGGATCTTCGTAACAAGCTTAACCGGAATCATCTCGGTTCCACTTCCGGTATAAAGAAGCCTTATCAAACTGAGACAAGTAAATGACCCTGATGCAGAATATGCCAAGAACTATATCGCTCAAATTAATCGATCTTTATACACTCAAGAACCGAGAAGACAGAAGAATAAAAGACAAGTTTCTACACAGAAACTATCTTCAAGTACTTTCCAATCTGTTCCTACAGATCTTCGGGAACATTTGCAAAACAAACGGAGAATCGACACTCCATCTGGCTATGACATTGCTCATATTTGCCATGAAAAACATGGTTGTAACTTCCAACCTCGAGTTGTTATTCAGTATTGTTGTTCACCAAAAAGACGATCTGTTTTCGAACGGATTCAACATGAACCAATACTGGACGAAGATGAACCTCTTTATGCTTCTGTCAACATGACCTCCAGAAACATTGGGGGTAGAATACGATCTGATGCTATGTCAGATTCTGAAGATGGTGTTTACCTCGGCACCCGATCTAGGACCGGCGCCTCGACCAGGGTCTCTTCTTCTTCTCACCCAAGTGATAATCCGGAGATCACAGAGGACTTCCTTGGAGAGTCCAATTTTTCGGTATTGACTCCTGTAAATAGCCCCGAGAAAGAGACTGATTCTCACAGCGATGATTCAGAACAGACTATTTCATCGTCTATTCCTCGAACGATTACCGCTTATATGGTAGATGGTAATCAAGAGCCTTCGACTAGCACTGAAGCTCATGAACAGAGGATTTCTTCCTTGGAACAACAATTACGAGCTATGGCAGATACATTGACTGCTATGCATACTCTTATGCAAGCTCAACAACGAACTCAGCAAGTTCAAACAACAGTACCGCCAGTAGTATTAAATACTCATGTTGCCCCAAACCCGGAACCCTCTACTATTCCGGGGGTACAGTCTAATGTTCCTGTACAACCCACTCCAAGCCAGTCCGGAGCTGGGGGTGATACATATGTTGCAGTCCCTCCTCCCAATTATACTCAACAAGTAACAACACCGCAATCTTTCGGAGCTGTCACTGAAGAGTTAAAAAATCTTCGGTCTCAGTTTGAAGCATTCAAGCAAAAAGATGGCTTACAAAGATTGGGTATCAAGTAGCCTTATCCCATACAATGGAAGGAGGTATCGTATCCCCCAAAATACAAACCTCCGACCATCTCTTTCTTTGATGGGACTACCTTCCCAAGTCAGTTCATTAATCACTTTGAAGTAATGACTGATCAGTTACAACCAAGCGATGCCCTCCTCACTCGGGTATTCGTCGATTGTCTTAAAGGAACCGCTTATGAATGGTATCGAAGTCTCCCTGATGGGTGTATTACTTCATTTGCTGGATTCAAACAGATATTTCTAGAACGATTCTATGAAGGCGTCAACGACATGACCATGTCGGCCCTCATAAGAATTAAACAGAACAATAATGAAAGCACGGAGAGCTTCATTGAAAGATTCAGAAGAGAAGCCCTCAAAATGCCTCTCGGAACTCCTGATGCTGTTACTATCGATACTTGCAAGTCAAATCTCTTACCAATCATCAGCATGTGGACAGGGTCAACTCAATTCCAAGATTGGCCTTCTTTCATCGTCAGTGCCAAAGCTGCCGAAGTCAGTACTGAAACCTTCAAAGGCCTGGGGGTACAAATGACTCCCAAGGAATCAAATCAGAGTACTGGTAATAATGCTCGACCCAATAATCGCAAATGAAAAGAGGCTCTTGAATTCAATCTCCAGAACAAGAGTCAAGAGATAATGACTACCCAAGCTACCCCAACTCCAACAAATCAACAACAGAGACCTCCTCGGGCAAAGGAAGAGTATTCTTTCGACGATGACGATGTTCAGGGTATCTTTGAATGCTTGCTCAAAGGTAACTAGATACAATTGCCAGAAATTAAAAAGCCTGATGAAGCCAACAAGACGGATCATCCAAAATACTGTCCATATCATAGAATACTGGGTCATACAATCCGGTCTTGCTATGTATTAAAAGGAAAGATCCAGGAAATGATTAAATCAGGAACTGTGACACTGACACATAAAGACAAGACAGTCACAGCAAATGTGATTTCAATGCAGTTCGGTGACTTCCCTCCGTTAATGGTGGAAAGTGGGATTGTTCCTATTCCCAAAGCAACTCTTGAAGTTGTGAACATCCCACCAGCACAGAATGAAGGACTTGTTCCTGTCACAACTAAAAAGGGAGAGATCATGTGGATTCACCCGGATTTAATGACGGAGTTCGAGACGTCTTCCTCTTCTCCTCGGAATACTCCTTTATCTAAAAAGAAGCCTGGGAAGACTAAGTCGTGCAATGTGACTTCTAGTATCACACCCAATCTTTCTCTAACCTCTACTTTCATCTTGGCAGAAAATTCATCCCCTACGGAAGTAAAAACTATTCCTCAATTTGAAGATTGATATAAGCCTGCATTCCATCTATATAGTTCACAGTCTCGTGAATTAATGGCGAAAATGGGTTATGATCTAGCCACTGCTCCTGGTTTAAACTCAGGCAAAGGACTCCAAGCACCTTTAGCCATCACTATGAGACATAATCAATCTCGTGTTGGCCTTGGTTTCTGGAATGAAACTCTCATCAAGCACAAAAGAGCCAAGAGCAAGATGAAGAATTGCAACATGGTTTCGATAGACCCTGAACCTGAGCCTGAAATCGAAGTTCTTGCTGGAACTCGGTCATGAAAAATATATCTGAAAGATTATGCTGAAATTCCTGAAGAAACTCCTGATGTCCCTCCGGTTACAACTCCAACATCAATCCCTAATGAAGGACCTTCAAATGTTCCTGTTGAGACGGTTCCTTCTAAACCAACAGCAGCTGACAAAGGCAAACAACAAGTCCGCTTCGACAAACCATTGAAGAAGTCATCTTCTACAGGACTTGAAAGGCCTTATAATTTTGATATATTGGCTCAACTAGCCAATACACCAGCTAAATTATCAATCTTCGAGCTCTTACGCCTCTCTAAAGAGACTCGAGAAACTCTGAGTGAAGCGATGTTGCAAGCAGAAACTTGCCTGACTTTCCTCAAGAAGCCGGGAACAGAACCAGTCTCTTATTGCCATAATATATTAGAATTAATTCCAAACATTACCTTTACGCAGGACGATATGCTGCTAGAGGATAATCGACATGACCGTCCTTTATATTATACAGGATATGTCGATTCTATAAAGGTTGATCGTCTACTGATTGATCCAGGATCCGCTCTCAGTATTATGCCAAAAACTATGCTAGATGCACTGAAAATACCCGTGCATAGTCTTTCAAGTACTATTACTACTATCCTGGGATTTAATCAAGAAAAAAGTGAGCCTTTGGGCAAGATTCGCCTCAAATTTCAAATAGGCAATCTTCGCACTAAGGTTACTTTCTACATCATCGACAATCATGGTTGCTCATATAATGCTCTATTGGGGAGACCATTCTTGCATGAACATAATATTGTTCCTTCGACTCTTCATCAATGCTTCAAATATGTTGATGATAATAGAGAGGTTCAAAAAGAAGTTGCAGATCTCTATCCATTCAGAGGAGTCGAAGCTTACTTCAATGACGCTCGCATGTACAAAGATGAATACTCAAAAGTCTTGCAAGCTATGGATAACGACGATGAGACATCAAAAGTCGACACCTTTGTTATTCCTGTAAAAGGGCGTATCACTCATCCGCAGTCTCTTAAACCATCTGAAGAAGGTTCACTGATAATTCCTGTCAGTGGACGTACTACTGCATTGTCTTCCCAAGCCCCACAAAGTTCGTTGATAATTCCTGTCAGTGGACGCACCACTCCCCCTCCATCTTCTCAGGCTAGACCAGATACTCTAGTCATTCCAGTCAGTGGACGTATTACTTACCCACGATCTTCTTCAAGGGAGCTCACCTCTTCTGAGCCTTTTGTTATCGATCTTAATCGAAACAAAACTTCTAATCGCTCTTCTTCTCCCCCTTTCGTCATTAATTTGACTAAGTCTGATAAGGCTCAGCCTTCTTCTGTAAATACAGCATCTAATATTAATGAAGCATCTCCTTTACAGTATATTGATGTCTGTAATCATGTACAAAGTTATTTACAATTGCTAGATAGCTTAGAGCCACTAACTATAGGAGTTGTTCAAACTCTTCACACAGAAGTATCATTAGAGTCTATACAAAAATCATACTTCGTGGTCCCTATTAGAAAGTTGGGAGAAAATACAATATTCTTCTATAAAGGACCCCAGAATCCTCCTAACCTGGAAGAAGATAACAAAAACGACGATACTGGAAGGTTACAACTACGTCGCTACAGTCAGCAGTCCAAAAATATCATCAAGAATATGGGTTATGACTTCAGAACCAGCCTCAATAATGGAAAAGGAAGAAGAATGCATGTTCGAATTTCTCCATTAACATACGGAAGGACAAAATGTGGTTTAGGTTACATTGCTCCTATCTCCTTTATCAACGCAGTCCATAAGGATTCAAAATCCGATGGAGACAAACGATCTGAGTCTTCCGATTCCCTCTCTTGGGATTCTGACACAAGTATTGGCGATCTTCATCGTTCTATTCTATCCATCAATATGGTCTCTGCCGATGGCCCGCAAGAAAATGATGAAGATGAGGATGATTTTGAAATATCACCCGAATCAGAACAATGGGCTCAAAGATTAGATAACCAATGGGAATTCAGATTCGAGTAAAGAGAACCTCCCACTGAAGATAAATTGATCCAAATTGATGTTGGTGAAGAGGGTTCCCCCAAACCAATATTCATCAGCGAAAGTCTTTCAGAAACAGATAAGCAAGACATGATCAAGCTTATTCATGATTATATCGATGTCTTTGCCTGGAGCTACGAGGATATGCCAGGACTAGATCCGAAGATCGCAATGCACAAACTTAATATCATGCCAAATGCTAAACCGGTCAAACAACAACAACGACGATTTCGTCCAGACATTATGGATGCTATTGAAGCTGAAGTCAACAAGCTTATGGCTTCCGGATTTATTCGAGAGGAACAACATCCTGAATGGGTGGCTAACATCGTTCCTGTCCTCAAAAAGACTGGCAAGATCCGAGTCTGTATAGACTTTCGCGATCTCAATGCGGCTTGTCCTAAAGACGAGTTTCCTCTTCCAATTACCGACGTCATGATCGATAACACATGTGGTTTCGAACGAATGTCATTCATGGATGGGTATTCGGGGTACAATCAAATCAAAATGTTTCCAGATGACGAGAGACATACTTCCTTCAGAACGCCGATCGGTACATACTGTTATACAGTGATGCCGTTTGGTCTCAAAAATACAGGAGCAACATATCAGCGAGCAATGAGCACTATATTTCGCGAACATCTTCGGAAAATAGTTGAATGCTATGTTGATGATATTGCAGTCAAAAGTCGAAGAAAGGAGGATCATATCCAAGATTTGAAGACTATCTTTGATTTAATGCGTCAGCATCAACTTAAAATGAACCCTACTAAGTCCTTCCTGGGCGTCTCTAGTGGCAAATTTCTCGGCTTCGTTATTACCGCTAAAGGTATACACGTGGATCCCGAGAAGATCAAAGCCATCCAAGAGATGCGTCCTCCACGCACCTTAAAAGAGCTACGAGGATTTCAAGGAAGAATTGCTTATATCAGGAGATTTATTTCCAACTTATCAGGACGCTGCAGACCATTCAACAAACTTCTGAAGAAAGGTGTATCTTTCGTCTGGAACGAAGAATGTCAAAAAGCATTTGACGATATCAAACAGTATCTCATGAACCCTCCGGTTTTAGTACCTTCCATCTCGGGAATACCATTCCTTCTATATGTTCGAGCCATGGATCATTCTCTCGGTGCATTACTCGCCCAGAAAAATAAAGATGGCCATGAACAGGCTATTTATTATCTCAGTCGCACAATGACAGGTGCTGAACCGCGTTATTCTTCAATCGAGAAAGAATGCTTAGCATTAATGTTTGCTGTTCAAAAGACGCGATATTATATCATCGGTCAAACGATTCACGTTATTTCCAGAGTGAATCCCATCAGAATTATGATGAAGAAACCCGGCTCTAGACTAGCTAATTGGGGAATCTTGTTAGCTCAATATGACATGCATTATATTCCTCAAAAGTCAGTTAAAGGACAGGCTCTCGCTGATTTTCTGGCGGCTCATGCAATTCCAGAAGATTCTAAATTATATGATGAGATTCCAGATGAAGTTCTGGATTCGAATCTGATTTCTGAAGAAACTCCTACCTGGCGTCTATTCTTTGATGGAGCATCTAGAATAGGTCCTAATGGCGATATTGTCACCGGAGTTGGGATTGTTCTCGTATCCCCAGAAGGACTAACTATTCAGAGGGCTTATTCTCTGGATCAATCATGTTCAAACAATGTAGCCGAATACAATGTATTGCTCATCGGTCTTCAACTTGCTAAACATCTGGATATTCAATATTTAGAAGTTTATGGAGACTCCAAGCTTATCATCAATCAGATCAGAGGAACGTATGAGGTCCGTCATCAAGATTTGATACCTTATCATCGAGCAGCACTCTCTATGGCCTCCTCCTTTGAAGGTTTCTTTATTGAACACGTTCGACGAGCCTGTAATGCAGAAGCTGATGCTTTGGCTAATCTTGCCGCTGTGTTAGCCATACCAATCAGACGTCAGCAAGTGATAGTGGTTCATAACCGAGAACTATTCTATGTTGAGAATAATTTGGCTTTGGGTTTTCCCTATAATCCAGACGAAAATTCTCTCAACCTTGATGAATTTTCATCCAACCTTAGCACTGGATTAAGGTTTGACAGAGTGTCCTCATATTCTTCCGATTCTACTATGGAATATGTCTTTGTGTTGTATGACATACTTTCCGATAATCCGAGCGAAGCAGCATCTATCCGGCGTCGATCTCTCAGATTCTATTATAATCATACAACGAAGACACTATATCGTCGGGCCTACGACGGTCTTCTCCTCCGATGCATCGCTGGTGAAGAAGTACAACAGATTATTCGTGAGGCACATGATGGTGTTTGCGGAGCCCATCAACCAGGTCCTAAACTGCAAGATCGTATTCGACGCATGGGTTATTATTGGCCCACGATGGTGGCTGATGCCATTCAATATGCTCGAAAATGTAAAGCCTGTCAAATTCATGCAGACTTTAATCCATCAACCATCAGAATTCTTACATCCAACAGTGGCATCATGGCCCTTTGAGGCTTGGGGCATGGACGTCATTGGTCCTATCAACCCACCATCATTAAAAGGACATCGGTTTATTCTAGCAATAACCGATTACTTTTCCAAATGGGCTGAAGCAATCCCGTTATCTGAAGTCAAAACTTCTAATGTCATCAACTTCGTCAAACATCATGTCATTTATCGATTTGGTGTTCCTTGGTGTATTATTCATGATAACGGACCGCAGTTCGTCAGTCAGAAATTTACTCGATTCTGCGACGACCATCGAATCAATAATTTAGCTTCTACAGCATATAATCCAGCAGCTAATGGATTGGCAGAAGCTTTCAATAAAACGATCATCAAACTCTTGAAAAAGTTTGTTTCTTCCAACAAATACAACTGGAGCGAGAAGCTTGGTGAATGTTTATGGGCCTACCGCACCACAGTTCGCAATACGACTGGATGTACGCCTTTCTCTTTGGTATATGGGTGTGAAGCTGTTCTTCCCCTTGAGATCCAGATTCCTTCTTTGAGAATCGCAATCTCCAATGAACTTACAACAGAAAATAATGATCGTCTTCGACTTCAAGAGCTGGAAGCTCTAGATGAAAAGCGATTGTATGCTCAACAAAATATCGAGCTGTATCATGCCCGAATTTCAAATTTTTTTAACCGGAAAGTAAAAGTCAGAGCATATCAGAAGGAAGAACTGGTCCTTACCGTCAGACGTCCGATGACCATGACACATATGAGCAAAGGTAAATTCGACGCGAAATGGGAAGGCCCATTCGTAGTAAACAAAGTCTTCTCTAATGGAGCATATCAACTTGCCTCTATGGATGGTAAAGTCACGATGATGCCTATCAATGGTAAATTCTTAAAGAAATATTATGTATAAATCTCATCAATATATAATATTTTTATTATTCCCCAGCGAATATAAAATCAGAGTTAATTCTTTCCTACAAAAATTATCTCGATATCGTTATCCCCAGCGAAAACTGATATTCTGTCACGTATCATCTTCCCAGATAATTTGATATTCTGTCTTATTAGATCCCCAGTGGATTTAATAAAGATCTCGTATAGAAAATCACGTCCATATTACCTCTGAATTTTCTATTTCAGTATCATGAAAATGATATATAGTCTTTTGATTTCTGAGTTCAAAGATCATGGAAAATAGAGTCCAAAGATATCTTTATATCTGAATTCTGTTTTCTCTAATCAGTATTAAACTAAAATTATCTTTTGTTTAATATCATCTGATAAAATTACAAAGTTCATTTGTATATTTTATTCTATTGAAATATGTCATGTATTATTTACCTCTGAACATATTTTCTACAAAAATATCATCCACAGAATTGAAATCAAGTCAAGATATTCATTTCTTCAATCAAAGTCAAAATATTGATTACAAATGGGTATCAAAAATTCAACACATAAAAAATATAAAAGATCTATTTAGGAGGAGCAATTATCTCCTGAATACGAACAATTACATTATTCATCTTTTCTTCATGAGCTTTAAGGATTCGCTCTGCTGCTTCAACTCCAACCATTCGTTGGTCATAATCCGCGATAATAAAGCTATGACGGTTTGTCTCTTCAATTTGATTAGCCTGCATCAGTTCCTGCTCTTGCTGTAAAAGTTGACAGCGTTCAGCTTCAGATATACGAGCAGTAGTAATTTTCGATTGCTCCTTTTCCATGGAGGCAATTCGCTCCTGAAGACGAGCCAGCTCCTCTTTCAACTTCTTAAGCTCTTCAGCTTTTGATGCTTCATCTTTCTCCAGACGCTCCATATTCTGACGAGTGGTTATTATTTCTTCATATTTCGCCATTAACTCTTCAGAAGACAGAGCAAGGAATTCTTTCAAAGCAGTGTGCTGAGCTTGAGCTTCACTTTCCAATTGGGCAATCTCAGCTGCAGTCAAAGACTTAATATCCTCTTTTTTGATCTCCCAGTACTTATGGATGGTTGCTTCTAAATCATCCAGGAGATGCTCAAAGAAGACACACTGGGTCTCATAACCAGCATGTCTCAAAGCTAAAAGCGGGAAACTAATCGCCGCTCGAAGATTCAAAAAAGGCATAGTTTCATCCTTCATAAGTCGCCTTGAGAATGTATCCAGATATGAATAAATAATCTCTGAATACATTCCCATGACCTTTGATATCCCTGTTTCAAAATCGGGAGTCGCTGCAACTGTAAGGGGAGGAGCAGGAGGAGCCTCTATTCTAGGAGTTGAAGTGGGTGCTTTTAGGGAACTAGGAAAATGTGAGCTCCCTTCACCCATATCAGTCTGGACAAGTGGGGCTTGAGTCGAGCTCATTGCCGGTGCAGTTCCTACAACTGTTGGAATCAAAGAAGCATGATCAAAATTAAAAAACAATAAAGCAAGGAAAAGACAAAACTTTGCTGAATAAAATATTACCTGAAGCTGGTTCATATTCTGTTTTTTTGGATCATTCAGCCCATCTCGTAGTCTGTTCAGAGTGTTTTCTGACACTGGGTTTATTTCACTGCTGCCCGCCCCAGAAGTACTCAGAACATGGACTTCTATTTCTAGAAGTTTCTTCGGCTCTGGAGTCAACCCTGAATGTTGACCAGCTGTCTTCAATACATCAATTTGAGTTTTAGATGGTGACTCATCTTCTATCTCCATGTCCTCTTCTTCAAAGGAACGAGACGAAGGTTCATAGTCAACCTGTTCGTCATCACTCTTATTGCTCTCCGAAATTTTAGCAATTGGCTTGAGAGTAGTGGCTTCCTTCACTGATTCTCTCGAAATCAGTAAGTCATTAGCTATTTTAGTCTGATTCTCGGCCTCTATCGTGGGTTGACTAGTCACCTGCGCATCATCGGCCGTTGGCAGAGTCAACTCCATATCAGAAGGCATAGATGGTTCAACAGGTTCAGGCACATCCTCTTCAATAGGTTCTATCTTTACAGAAGAAGCAAAGGCAGCTTGCTTTTCTAAAGCCAATCGATCGGCACGATTGGTGGGACTCTCTGCATCGAGATAAATCACAGATTTAGTCTTTGAAACTATCACCTTCCTTCCTATTCTTTTTGTTAGTGGAATAGTAGGATAATCATCTTTGGAGTCACTACCTGTTTCGTCTGTATCTCTGATTCGTATTCCACGATTACGAGCCTCTGCCCGAGTTACCCTTTTTGGAGCAGGCCCAGAAGCATCTTTGCCCCGCTTCCTTTTCGGTGTACTGTCGGCAGATACACTCTCTTCAGCATTTCCAATAGGTACATGTAATGGCTGATGAAGTTCATCAGAGAAGAAATTCTCTAAAACTTCATCATAAACTTCATCAGTAGCCATAGGATCTTCTCGGTCATGACAATCTCTTGGCAGGGCTGATTTGGTTGATCTCTTATCAACATGGATGAAGCTTTTACCTAAGATGCTGAATTTTTCATCAAAGGTATTAGCCGATACATAGAATTTGGCATAAGACGCCAACATTCTAGCTCCTCTCCGATGAGTAACCGGATCTGGCATGGAAAAGGTAGCCCCGGTACCTTTGGCAATATAGTATATCCAAGCTCTGGCGCCATCGATTAATCCGCCTTGGTGGCCAAAACATGTCGTTGTATTTTCCACATGCAACTGATCATAGCCAAATTGCCGAGCAAACCTACTCGGAAGATACGGCTCCAGATAGGTGACATCGTCACGGCGACAGATCAAGTGAGATGGCCTGATCCTCTTCAGCCATTCATGTTGAATATCATCTAACTCATTGGCACCAATGCCATCAATTAATTTCTCAGACATGGTTTCATAACCAACAGGTGGAGGAACACAAGTGAAACTCCATAATTCTCCCATGTTTAATATGGTTCTACAGTCTGTCAGAGTGTCATACCTCCACTTTGGTGTATGACGATATCTTTCCAAAAAGGTATCGTCTGGTCTAGCCATTCCAACAGTCATGAGAGATTCGAAATGGAGAAGCAGCCACCCAAATAAATATGTAAAGGGCATTTCTACCCGAGGAAAAGTTGTGAGCTTCTTCTTCGCCAATTCAAACATCCTGTCTGTATATGCCCTTAAGCCAGCATTCAGACGGCATGTCATTGCTGTCAGCAAATCCATCTTGTACCCGAAAGTCAGACGGACTGCTGCAAAAACAACTCCTCTGTGCATCCTGTCTGCTGAACAGGTGCCGGGTACTACAAATTTTCTCAGCCAGAGGGATATAAATCCGGCCAGATGACCTTCATCAGATAATTTTCGGCCACCTTACCTTATATAGGTCTCTAACCTATCACCAGCTTTGTAGGTGTCTTCGTCTTCTTCAATGATGATGTCGTCATGAGTGGTGTCCTGGATTAGTTTGTCAATCTCAGCTTGACTCAGGGGTTTAAAGCGACCGACATATTGATCAGTCTTCTTCTTCTTCTGAACTTCTTCAGTGCGGCCTTGGAATAAATAGGCCATCCACTTAGAAGAATAGCAGTTGCAACCTCCCTCTGTACCTTGTGCCTTATAAAAAGCCTTCATATACTGTAATGGCACATTAATTCTTCGAAAACATGAAGAACCAGTGGGTTGGCCTCGAAAATTTTATTTATTTCATCAATGAAAGGAATATACTCTTCATATGGCAAATCTCCTGTTGGCAGCTGAGAAATGTATGCCATCTCATGGAGGGCGAATCCCATCTCGCCTCCTGGAGTCATGAAAGTGCCGGTACGGTAATTATACCTTTTCGCTAATGCCAAGAATAAATCTGGGTTTGGCCTAAAACCATAAGCGGTACACTTGATGGCATTATATAGGCCTATCACCTTTAACTGTTCCCCAAAGTTGTTCAGAATCCATCTTACAAGAACAGTCCATCTGGTATTCTCCGGGTTCACCAGACCAGTAAGCCTCATAGACTGTTTTGGGTAAACAGCATTTTCTAGCTGAACAAATTCATTTGCAAAGATTGGGACTCTAACTGGCCTCAGAAGTGCCGAGTCCTCAGGAGGAATGGTAGCTGGCAGCAATCCTCGCAAAATTGAGACATGTGGTTCAGTACCACTGCGGAATCTTCCTTGACTGTATCCTATCCATCCAGCTTTTGCTTGACGGAATGGAGTGATATCCCACTTTATTTGCCTTTGATGACTCGCGTGGAATAAGCGAGCTATGTTGATGCTTTTGGACAAACCAGTCAGATACATTGGTTGATTCACATCACCATCTCTATAATATGAGTATGACACTTTATCAAGAGCAGGCTAGGAGTTTATATCAATAGCATCTCCAAAAAGAAATGCTGGCTTCGAGTGGGTAGCACTATCCACACTCTGTAGAGGCAGTCCACTCATCATATTCAGCAGGGTGTCATTCTCCTGATTTGTCAGAATAGCTATCCTTGTGGAAGGCCCATCAAATTGAGGAAAACGGACATATGATAGGTCACTATTATAGTTGTTTCCTACACATCCTTCAAATTGTGCATCCTGAGCCAGAATATCCACTGCAAAAGAAGAATAAGAAGTTAGAAATCTTCAACACAAAGAGATGACAAAGATCAACATACGCTCACTCTATCCTAAGCGTATGACAGATTCAAAGATCAACATACGCTCACTCTATCCTAAGCGTATGACAGATTCAAAGATCAACATACGCTCACTCTATCCTAAGCGTATGACAGATTCAAAGATCAACATACGCTCACTCTATCCTAAGCGTATGACAGATTCAAAGATCAACATACGCTCACTCTATCCTAAGCGTATGACAGATTCAAAGATCAACATACGCTCAGTCTATCCTAAGCGTATGACGAGTTCAGAGATCACTTTTACGCTCAGTCTATCCTAGGCGTATGATGAATTTTAAAGTTCAGTTTACGCTCAGCTTTTATTCAAAGATTAGAGGATGATTGGGTCTCTTTCTTAAGCGTATGGTTGACAAGATGTTCATCAAAAATATGCTAACAAAGGAGTTAGCGTATCTCAGTGAGACAACTTGACATAGCGTATTCCTTCAAAATAGCATATTTTGATATTTCTATCAAAGATATGTGTATCTTACAGAATACGCTCCAAACATATTTTTTCGTATAAACGAAAAATATGAAATACGACTAAACCCTAAAGAGGGAAGCGTATTTTCTGACGTATTGACCCTAAAAAGGGATACGTTTTATGATCTTGTCCTAACCAGAGCCCTAAATAGGGAATAGTTACTGTTCATCATCTCCATCCTCACCATAGAGGGGCTTCAATGGGCGTTCACTTCGTCGAATACGCTCATCAGCAGTCTTCTTAGTAGCAGCGACGGCAGGTCGAGATGACTCCGCAGGAGCCTTCCCCTTTCCCTTCGCAGCAGCGTCGACTTTGGGCGCCATTGATGAAGATTGAGTCGAAGAAGAAGAAGTTTGAGTTTTGGAGCTTTTTCTCTCTCGAAGACAAATGCAGAAGTAAAGAAATGAATTAGGTTTTGAAAGACCTATTTATAGAAGAAAAGAGAAGTTGAAACGGCGGCCGTTCTTTAAACAGAATCCCTAAAGATTTGCACTGATATTGAAGAAAATAACAAGATCATGCCAGCGTGTCAAGACTTATTCCCACTTTAAATTCAAAATAATTTTGAACTTTTGAAATTTATAAAGTTCGAAAACTTTGAAGGGGGTCTTGTAGGGTGTGAAAAATTATGACACGCTGACATAAGACTTAGTCAAAGCTATACGCTCAAGGCCATATGCTCAGCCAAAGCCATACGCTCAAGGCCATACGCTCAGTCAAAGCCGTATGCTCAGTGAATATTTTATTATTTCTTGAATGACAGCACAGCATACGTTTAATGGAGGATGAATCTGACACTTCGTTTTTCGTGCAAAGACAGCTTTCCTATGAAGATTAACCGTCGTATGGGTTTTCGAGAATTGATTTTGTCTCTTACGAGGATAGCTCATCAGCCATCATAAATGCACAGTCATCATTACTGTCATTTCTGACAGTCTGTCGGCCATCATATCTGCAACACGACGCTCAAGAGATATTTGTCAGTTATTAGAAGATATGGCATATTTGAGAAGATTGAGGACAGCCACGTGTCTACTCCCTCAATGCTTACGACTCCTTGCCAACCAAGTGAGCGTATGGACTTCATACGACTCCTTGCTAACCAAGTGAGCGTATGGACTCCATACGACTCCTTGTCAATCAAGTGAGTGTATGGACTTCATACGACTCCTTGCCAATCAAGTGAGCGTATGGATTTCATACGACTCCTTGCCAATCAAGTGAGCGTATGGACTTCATACGACTCCTTGCCAATCAAGTGAGCGTATGGACTTCATACGACTCCTTATCAATCAAGTGAGCGTATGGACTCCATACGACTCCTTGTTAATAAAGTGAGCGTATCAGCTTTATATGACTCTATACTATCCAAGTCAGCGTATGACTCCTCTTCAACAAAGACAGCGTATCACAGCAAATGTATTCAAGATGACTTCAAACGTACAGTCAACACACGTTCTCACATGTCCTGTACTCAGTTAACCACTTATTTAGAAGTTATGCAACGTGGCATCCATGCCATCAAACTCTCCTAGATATATTCTATTACTTTCAACCGCACTCTAATGTGTCTCCATCAGAATTCGCCATGCGTCCCTGCAGTTATGCATACGTCAAGTAACTGACTGAGCGTATGCTTCAGAACAGTTATCCAGAACTCTATAAAAGAGAGTTTATTCATCTTCATCAGATACTACAAACAATTCAGAGAGAACAGAGAGATTGCCCAGTTGCTGTCCAAGTTCTTCGAAGTTTGAGTTTTTCTTCATCGCATCGTCCAAGGGATAAAGTAATCGTCTTCTAGATTAGATTCCTACAGTTGTAATTTTCTGAGAAACACAATAAATAAAGTGAATTTATTTATGGAAAACACTGCTGTCTGAGTCACCTTCAGCAGCTTTTCTGTGCTGAGCCTTGAAAGCGATCATCTTCTCCTTTGGTACAGGCTCTTCAAAATCTTGTAGCTCCAGTTCATGAGTGAGTAGCTTACCCATGAGTACTTCGAGGGACATAGTTGTGAGGTCGTTCCCTTCAATGATTGCAGTAGCCTTTGGAATCCAGTTCTTGGTAAGTGCTCGCAGGAGTTTGCGAATCTTTTCATGGTTACTGTACTCTTTGCCTAGGGAGGACAAAGGATTTACAATATCCAAGAATCTTTCGAACATTTGAGTAACTGTTTTGTTGGGCTTCATCTTGAACACCTCATACTCTTGAGTAAGTCTGCTGACTTTTGATTCTTTGACTTGAGTCGTGCCTTCATGTGTGACTTCAAGTAGCTTACACACTTCATTAGCCGTTGTGCAGATAGACATCCTGTTAAATTCAGTTCTGTCTAAAGCACAAAATAGAGCATTAATAGTACGTGCGTCAAGACTGGCCTTTTTTTTTCTTCCTCTGTATATCTGCTATGGGGTTTTTCATCTAAAACTCCATCAATATTTATACGAGGGGGCTTTTGAAAGCCATCAATAACAATAGACCATAAATCAAAGTCAAAAGATTTCAAGAAGAAACTCATCCGTGTTTTCCAATAGGTATAGTTCGTACCATCAAACAGTGGAGGTCTGTTTGTGGCCTGGCCTTCACTTGTGAATTTTACAGTTGCCATGTGTTGTGCTGTGATTTATATAACAATTAATTAAATGAATAAATAATTGCAATGTTACCTTGCTTTACCTGTAACACCCGCTTTGATACCAATTGTAGGAACAATTGGGATCAGAAAATATTACCTCTAGTTGCAGAACCCGCTCTGATACCAATTGTAGGAACGAAATCGTAAAGCACAATACTCTAGAGGGGGGGTGAATAGAGTTGGCAGCAAAATATTGCTAATTAAGAATTGTTAGCAGCAAGATCACAGAATAATAATCACAACTAAGTAAAGTAAAGGCAGAGATAAGAATGCAAACGCAAAGACGGCGATGTATACTGGTTTTCCTCTGTTGAGGACTAATCCAGTCGGTAGAACTCTTGCTACCAGTTGAATCCACTATTGGCAAAACCGCAAGTTTTCTTACGAAGTCCTTGCAACTTCTACAACGCGAGCTTTGATACGAAGAACTCGTCCAACTTCAAATGTGAAGAGGTATTCTTCAATCAAGCCTTCTGATTACAATCTCTCAGAAACTTCTAGACAGTACCGTACTGGTAAATCGACTATAGGATTGTAATTGGCTTAGGATCTGAAATTTTAAGCTCAAGAAAAACTCTTTGGAAGACTGAAAGCTTTTAGATAGAGAGAAGATTGAAAGTGAATGAGTGAGTTGAAATGATCAAAATCCTTCTCTATTTATAGGAATTCCAAAGACAGAATTCTGACAGAATTCGGGCAGAATTCGGGCAGAACTCGATGAGGAAATCTCGGTCAAATCCGCAACTGCAGGAGGACCAAGTTCAGAAGAATTCAAAAATCAAATGGCCACCAACTGAACTCTGGCCGAACTCTGGCCGAGTTCTGTCAGGGTTAGGTTAGGTTTTAAAAATTAGTTTTTGATGATTTTTGAAAACCTTTTTAAAGCTTTTGTTTAAAATGAATATTTTTCAAAACAAAGGACATTTTAAAAGTATTTTGAAAATATTTTGGAATAGCCTATTTGCCAGTACAACTCGGTGTACAACGTATTCCTAGACTCAATAAAATAAAAAATATATTGCTTGAATAAATACAGACTCGAACAGGCAAACATCGCTTCGGTCTTGAACTGTGTAGATAGATGTTCTTGATCATGTCCAACAGTCCGATACATCCTGACTAGCTTCATATATCCAGACAGAGTTTGATCAATTATTAAAATCAGGTTAACCATATGACCAATGGGCCAACAATCTCCCCCATTTTGATAATTGACAAACTATGAATGATATAACATTTAAGCTTGAAATAAAATCAAAAAATAGTTCATGTCCTGTATTTTCTCAAAAGAAATGTTAGATCTTTATTTTTCTCCCCCGTTGTCATTTAGCAAAATAATTACAAAAGAGTAAAAACTCCCCCGCAATCAATGGATAAATAACAAACAGTGAAGAAATACAAGAACATAATCATGATAAATGATAGTAAAAAAAATTTGAATGACATCACAGGCATGTATTTGTACTCAGGCAGTTTATAATAAACAAAGATTTATTTCACAGGCAGTTTATAGTTGAGAAGCAGATAAATAAATACTAAGTAAATAAACTGATGTGAATCATAAAGTACGAAATCTCATAAAGATAAAGATGTTCAGATGACATCAAATAAAACAAATTCAGTACAAGTCCTCAAAAAAAATACTGATAATAAAGTCTGAAAATAGAAAAACTTGGAATGTCGGAGCATTTCCAAGTATACAGGAGACAATAACTAAGTCTCAAAATTAGCTAATACATCATCATCACATCTTCTCATCATCATCTCAAAAATTTAATTCAAAGATTAGTAATTTCAACCTTCAATTAATATAATTAATATTATTTTATAGATTAAATTTTGTTACACAGCGAGTGTCTCAGATTAGCTGTAGGAGTACTGTCCCAGCTGGCGGAGGTTCACCGGGGAACTCTTAAGTACCGCTTCGCTTCAACCGTAGTTGTGGTGACAGACAGACTCTTTATTGGCTTGTCTCTAACACAGTTTTTGTATATTGAAATAAAATCATAAAATAAAATCAATTAATATTATTGACGTCCAAAATTTCTAATTCTCGACGTAAATAATTGAAACAATCTTCTGCTAGAGGTTTTGTGAATATATCAGCTAATTGATTCTCAGTATCTATGTATACAAGGTCAATATCTCCATTTTGATGATGATCTCTAAGAAAATGATGTCGAATCTCGATATGTTTTGTACGAGAATGACATACAGGATTCTTAGTCAAATAGTGCTTGTGTTATCACAGAAAATAGGAATATGTGTATAAAATAAATCATAGTCTTCCAAGGTTTGTTTCATCCACAAAATCTGAGCACAACAACGTCCTGCGACGATATACTCAGCCTTTGTTGTTGATAGGGCTACAGAATTTTGCTTTTTACTAAACCATGAGACTAAAGCTTTGCCTAAGAAATGACATGTGCCACTGGTACTTTTTTCTATCAACTTTGTATCCAGCAAAATCTGCATCCGAATAACCAGTAAGGTCAAAGGACTTAGTTTTGGGATACCACAAGCCAACAGAAGAAGTGCCCTTAAGGTATCGAAAGATACGCTTAACTACGCACAGATGTGATTCCTTTGGATTTGCTTGAAAATGTGCACACAGGCAAACACTAAATATTATATCTGGACGACTAGCAGTTAAATAAAGTAAACTACCGATCATACCTCGATACTTACGTGTGTCAACCTGCTTGCCTTGTTCATCAATATCAAGCTTTGTTGAAGTTGCCATCGGAGTGCCAATAGGTTTGACATTGTCCAGGTCAAACTTCTTTAGCAAATCTTTTGTGTATTTGGCTTGATTTATGAACGTCCCATTGTCAGTTTGTTTGATTTGCAGTCCGAGAAAGAATTTCAGCTCTCCCATCATGCTCATCTCAAACTCATTCTGTATACACTTAGAAAATTCTTGACACAGAGATTCATCAGTAGATCCAAAAATGATATCATCTACATAGACTTGTATTAAAAGAAGCTTACCATTAAAGGACTTAATAAAAAGTGTAGTGTCAACCTTGCCTTTTAAAAAACCGTTGTCAAGTAGAAAAGAGCTTAGACGGTCATACCAAGCACGAGGGGCTTGTTTCAAACCGTATAAAGCTTTCTTCAATTTGAAAACATGATCAGGGTTTTTAAAATCTGTGAAACCTGGGGGTTGTGCTACAAAAACTTCTTCTTTTATAAAACCATTTAAAAATGCACTCTTGATATACATTTGAAATAATTTGAAATTATGAAAACATGCAAATGCACATAACATGCGAATGGATTCTAATCTCGCAACTGGGGCATAAGTCTCATCGTAATCGATACCTTCTTCCTGATTGTATCCTTGAGCTACGAGTCGAGCCTTATTACGAGTCACTAAACCATTCTCGTTCAGTTTATTTCGGAATACCCAACGGGTGCCAATGACCGAACGATCAATAGGCTTGGGAACAAGTTTCCAAACTTGATTCTGTTCAAATTGGTTTAATTTCTCTTGCATAGCATCTATCCAAAAACTATCACTACATGCTTCATCAATAGTTTTGGGTTCTAGCTGTGAAATAAAAGCAACACTAGAAATAATATCTCTACTGGATGTACGAGTACTTACACCTTTGGTAATGTCACCAATTAACAAATCCTTTGGATGATCAGCCGTGAATTTTAATCTTTTTGGGAGACTCTGAAGGTAGCTGGTTCCTGGATCTTCTCTAGGAGGATCAGCTAGTGCCGAGCTTGGTTGAGAATCAGCTGTTGTTAAGCTTGGTACAGTTGGATCTTCGTCATTGTCATCGATAGTCATTTGATTCAATTCATCAAAAGTGACGTTGATTGACTCTTCGATGATCATGGTCCGTTTGTTGAAGACTCTGTATCCTTTGCTCTTGGCCGCATAACCTAAAAATATACCTTCATCGGCCTTTTCGTCAAACTTTCCCAAATTGTCTTTTGTATTAAGAATAAATCATTTACAACCAAATATTCTAAAATATGAAACAGATGGAATTCTATCAAACCATAACTCAAATGGAGTCTTCTTCGATTTGGGTCGAATTAGAACTCTATTGAGAACAAAACAAGCTGTATTGACAGCTTCGGTCCAGAAATATTTGGGTAAACTAAACTGGTTTAACATTACTCTGGCCATTTCGGATAGAGTTCTGTTCTTACGTTCCACAACTCTATTTTGTTATGGAGTCCTAGGACAGGAGAACTCGTGTACAAAACCGTGTGTGTCACAAAAATGCTCAAACTCTGCATTCTCGAATTTGCCACCATGATCGCTTCTAATACGAGTGATCTTGTAACCTTTTTCATTTTGTACTTTCTTGCAAAAGGCGACAAATTCGGATAATGCATCATTCTTGCGTGTCAAGAAGTATACCCACGTGTATCTAGAGAAATCATCTACAATTACGAAAGCATAAAGCTTACCTCCGAGGCTAGCAACTCTGCTAGGACCAAATAAGTCCATATGAAGCAATTGTAGAGGTCTAGTAGTACATACTGTGTTTACTGACTTGAATGTGGATCTGGTAGCTTTGTTCTTTTCACATTGGCTGCATACCGAATCCTTCTTGAATGTAATGTCCGGTAAACCGCGTACTAGCTTCTTTGTGGATAATCTTGATATTGTGTCCATATTTGCGTGACCGAGTCTCATATGCCACAGATGACTCTCATCGCTTTTAGCCATTAAGCATCTACCTGAAATGTTAGTTTCTTCTAACAAATAGAAAACATATATGTTGTCTTCCCTGATACCTTCAAAGATAGTACTACCAGTTGAGCTATCAATTATAATATATTTGTCTTTGCCAAAGTTGATTCCATAACCATGATCAGCTAGATGACTTACGCTGAGTAGATTATGTTTCGACTCGGTAACCAGACAGACATCCTTAATCACAGGATAGGGAGACTTACCAACATCACCGATACCAATAATATACCCTTTCAAGTTATTACCGAAGGAGACATAGCCTTCCTTTTTTTTCTTCGACAGTGTTGTAAATAGTGTAGCGTCACCGGTCATATGCCGTGAGCAACCGCTGTCGATGATCCATTTGCTTCTAGCATGTGAAAGGTGTTCCACCTACAAAACAGTTTACAGATGAAACTTTTGGTACCCATTTCTTGTAGGGTCCTGAAATGTTAGCCTTTGGTATCCAAGCATAAATATTTAAATCAACAAGCTTTCTGATTCTACATGCAGATGAAATATGACCAATGTGGCCACAATAATGACATTGTGCATGTCGAGTGTTGAAAGTTGAGTGGTGTGCATGGTTGGTAGGTTTAGGTTTTCTAGTATAAAAGAAAGCATACCTATAATCATGTTTGGGCTTAACCTTTTGGGGTAAAGGTTTGATAGGGTTAGGTCTGACAGTGTTTGGCTTGGGAATGTTCCGATTTTTCTGTAAGTGATACATGTTAGGGTAGGAAGCAGCAGTCTCAGGCTGTTTTCCTAACCTAATTTCCAATCTTTTGGAAGTGTCATACAACTTAGTATAATCAGAAGTGAGTGCTTCCATTCTGATTTGTGCACATCGAAGACTTTTTTTCTCAATAGAAAGTTCTTCTTTGAGTTGGTCAATAACTTTGTCTTTCTCTTCAGATGACTTGGTAGTCTCGTGTAATAAGAGCTTGATAGAGGAAAGCTCACCAGACTCACTAACATTATTTCTAACCTCAGCTAGTTGGTCGGTAAGTCTTCCTATTTCTCCTTTGTACTCTTTGAGTACCTTTTTAGAGGTCTGATATTTGCTACGCAGCTTCCTGTAATCAGTCATCAGTTCACTGAAGGCATCACCTAATTGCTCAAAGGTGAAGTCATCATATGTATCAACTACAGGTTCAGTAGGTACCTGATCGGATGCCATAAAGCATACGTTTGCAGCGTCTTCTGATTGTTCGTCTTCTGAGTCGCTGGCTTCACTTTCATGCCATATGCTGGTATTGGCATATCTCCTAGATGTTGATCTCTTCAGGTTCCCTTTTTCATACATGTTGCTCTTCTTGCTTGATGATGAGTTTGTAGGACAATCTTTCTTCATGTGTCTTTTCTTCTTGCAGCCATAGCAGACAGCATTATCTTGATACCAGTTGTTGCTGTTGTTTTCTTTGGCTCTCTTCTCATGTCTCATGAATCTCTTGAATTTTCTTGCTAGGAGTGCTTGATCTTCAGCATCAGATTCACTGCTTGTAGGGTGTGAAAAATTATGACACGCTGACATAAGACTCAGTCAAAGCTATACGCTCAAGGCCATACGCTCAGTCAAAGCCATACGCTCAAGGCCATACGCTCAGTCAAAGCCATACGCTCAGTGAATATTTTATTATTTCTTGAATGACAGCACAGCATACGTTTAATGGAGGATGAATCTGATACTTCATTTTTCGTGCAAAGACAGCTGCCCTATAAAGATTAACCGTCGTATGGGTTTTCGAGAATTGATTTTGTCTCTTACGAGGATAGCTCATCAGCCATCATAAATGCACAGTCATCATTACTGTCATTTTTGACAGTCTGTCGGCCATCATATCTGCAACACGACGCTCGAGAGATATTTGTCAGTTATTAGAAGATATGGCGTATTTGAGAAGATTGAGGATAGCCACGTGTCTACTCCCTCAATGCTTACGACTCCTTGCCAACCAAGTGAGCGTATGGACTTTATATGACTCCTTGCTAACCAAGTGAGCGTATGGACTCCATACGACTCCTTGTCAATCAAGTGAGCGTATGGACTTCATACGACTCCTTGCCAATCAAGTGAGCGTATGGACTTCATACGACTCCTTGCCAATCAAGTGAGCGTATGGACTTCATACGACTCCTTATCAATCAAGTGAGCGTATGGACTCCATACGACTCCTTGTTAATAAAGTGAGCGTATCAGCTTTATATGACTCTATACTATCCAAGTCAGCGTATAACTCCTCTTCAACAAAGACAGCGTATCACCACAAATGTATTCAAGATGACTTCAAACGTACAGTCAACACACGTTCTCACATGTCCTGTACTCAGTTACCCACTTATTTAGAAGTTATGCAACGTGGCATCCATGCCATCAATCTCTCCTAGATATATTCTATTACTTTCAACCGCACTCTAATGTGTCTCCATCAGAATTTGTCACGCGTCCCTGCAGTTATGCACACGTCAAGTAACTGACTGAGCCTTGAAAGCGATCGTCTTCTCCTTTGGTGCAGGCTCTTCAAAATCTTGTAGCTCCAGTTCATGAGTGAGTAGCTTACCCATGAGTACTTCGAGGGACATAGTTGTGAGGTCGTTCCCTTCAATGAATGCAGTAGCCTTTGGAATCCAGTTCTTGGTAAGTGCTCGCAGGAGTTTGTGAATCTTTTCATGGTTACTGTACTCTTTGCCTAGGGAGGATAAAGGATTTACAATATCCAAGAATCTTTCGAACATTTGAGTAACTGTTTCGTTGGGCTTCATCTTGAACACCTCATACTCTTGAGTAAGTCTGCTGACTTTTGATTCTTTGACTTGAGTCGTGCCTTCATATGTGACTTCAAGTAGCTTCCACACTTTATTAGCCGTTGTGCAGATAGACACCCTGTTAAATTCAGTTCTGTCTAAAGCAAAAAATAGAGCGTTAATAGCACGTGCGTCAAGACTGGCATTTTTCTTTTCTTCCTCTGTATATCTGCTATAGGGTTTTTCAACTAAAACTCCATCAACATTTATACGAGGGGGCTTTTGATAGCCATCAATAGCAATAGACCATAAATCAAAGTCAAGAGATTTCAAGAAGAAACTCATCCGTGTTTTCCAATAGGTATAGTTCGTGCCATCAAACAGTGGAGGTCTGTTTGTGGCCTGGCCTTCACTTGTGAATTTTACAGTTGCCATGTGTTGTGTTGTGATCTATATAACAATTAATTAAATGAATAAATAATTGAAATATTACCTTGCTTTACCTGTAACACCCGCTTTGATACCAATTGTAGGAACAATTGGGAATCAGAAAATATTACCTCTAGTTGCAGAACCCGCTCTGATACCAATTGTAGAAACGAAATCGTAAAGCACAATACTCTAGAGGGGGGGTGAATAGAGTTGGCAGCGAAATATTGCTAATTAAAAATTGTTAGCAGCAAGATCACAGAATAATAATCACAACTAAGTAAAGTAAAGGCAGAGATAAGAATACAAACGCAAAGACGGCGATGTATACTGGTTTTCCTCTGTTGAGGACTAATCCAGTCGGTAGAACTCTTGCTACCAGTTGAATCCACTATTGGTAAAATCGCAAGTTTTCTTACGAAGTCCTTGCAACTTCTACAATGCGAGCTTTGATACGAAGAACTCGTCCAACTTCAAATGTGAAGAGGTATTCTTCAATCAAGCCTTCTGATTACAATCTCTCAGAAACTTCTAGACCGTACCGTACTGGCAAATCGACTAGAGGATTGTAATTGGCTTGGGATCTGAAATTTAAAGCTCAAGAAAAACTCTTTGGAAGACTGAAAGCTTTTAGATAGAGAGAAGATTGAAAGTGAATGAGTGAGTTGAAATGATCGAAATCCTTCTCTATTTATAGGAATTCCAAAGACAGAATTCTGACAGAATTCGGGCAGAATTCGGGCAGAACTCGATGAGGAAATCTAGGTCAAATCCGCAACTGCAGGAGGACCAAGTTCAGAAGAATTCAAAAATCAAACGGCCACCAACCGAACTCTGGCCGAACTCTGGCCGAACTCTGGCCGAGTTCTGTCAGGGTTAGGTTAGGTTTTAAAAATTAGTTTTTGATGATTTTTAAAAACCTTTTTGAAAACCTTTTTAAAGCTTTTGTTTAAAATGAATGTTTTTCAAAACAAAGGACATTTTAAAAGTATTTTGAAAATATTTTGGAATAGCCTATTTGCCAGTACGACTCAGTGTACAACATATTCCTAGACTCAATAAAATAAAAAATACATTGCTTGAATAAATACAGACTCGAACAGGCAAACATCGCTTCGGTCTTGAACAGTGTAGATAGCTGTTCTTGATCATGTCCAAGAGTCCGATACATCCTGACTAGCTTCATATATCCAGACAGAGTTTGATCAATTATTAAAATTAGGTTGACCATATGACCAATGGGCCAACAATATGTATATACACGTCGAGTATATATATTGTTCGGGTTAGGGGGGTTTCCGTTCAGAATCGGGAAAGGAGAGATATAATGTTCGGAATGGCTCCTTGCTGAATTGGGATGCTAACGGGCTGGGCTGGGCCTGTGAGCAGGCCGGCTGGGGTTTTATTGTTTGTTCCTTTTTGTTTTTCTATTTCTTCCTCTTTTTATTAGTCAATTACATATACATATATATTATTTTATATATATAAATATATATATTCATATACACGTATACATATACTATATATATATATATATATTTATATATACACACACATATATGTATTTTTATCTTATACATACACACACTTAAATTATATAAATATATATACGTACACATACACTCATATATATAATCTATATATTTATATATATATATACGTACACATACACATATTTAATATTTATTTATATATACATACACGTACACATATTTTTTATATACATTTATATACACATACATATATACACGTATACATATATATTTATATACCTCAAATTCAATATAGAGAATATAATATTTATCTCACAAATAATCTAGAATATTAAATAATATATTTTTATCATTATAAATCTAACCACAATATAAATAACAATAATAAAGATAACTAATAAGAAAAATCTATAATAAGTGTACAGACAGAATATGTAATCTAAATATCCCAACATGCATAAGAGTAATTAGGAAGGTGTTGACCTATTTCTAAAATAGAATATTAATTCAGTAACAATAAATTATTTTTATGGATATAAATCCTTTATATACGGAATGCTTATTAACAATCAGAAATAATAAGTGCAATATGTACGTCAACATAGACGTCTTTGGTCTCACTATCCTACTACATGGGATTGGATTTGACTTGGGCCCAATCTGGACTAGTTTGGTACAACCGGGTCACTCAATGTCAAATAATATTAATAATAAATAATTAACTATTTATAGTGGTCATGTCACAACTTGGCCTGGTTTTCCTAGTTAGAACATCCCTATGGCTAGGTTTTCCCGGGCATGGCTAGTACACTAGTCAAGACACACTGCTACATCTCCCGTGCCATAAATCCAAGTCGTCTAGTACTTCAAAACTCAACCGTGGCTAAAATCGTCTACCATAAAAACTAACTAAATACTTATTTATAAAATTCTAAAATCACTATCTAAATCAAATAAATAATAAAAAAAATTCAAAAATTCCGAGAAGCGAGGCTACACCCACGTATTCGTACCCATATATCCGGGTACGGGTCGTGACAGATTGAGACACTAGGCTTGTTCTTGACCATAAGAGACTGATGACTTGTAGATAAACCCTCATACATCTAGACAGCCGTGACCGTATATGGAGGTGGAATACACTTCTATATACGTAGCTGGCTGTGTCTGCCCCCGCTCTCCAGTATTCTGGATCTGGGGCGTGACATGTACATGCTTGAGCATACATTATACTCCCTACAACTGATCATGAAGGAAAAATCTATTGTATTTTCTTAATTTCAAGGCTATTCTTTAGGGCACTGATTGAGACTGAGCTTGTCTCCTTTAGTGACTGGGGTGTCACCTGGTTTGCATTCCTGCATGCCAAATCTTTTAAGCACTTTATCGATATAGCTCTTTTGTGATAATCCAAGAATACCTCGAGAACGATCTCGGTGTATTTGAATTCCTAATACAAAAGATGAGTCACCAAGATCTTTTATCTCAAAGTTATTTGAGAGAAATTTTTTAGTGTCATGCAATATGTCTATATCATTTGTGGCAAGCAGTATGTCATCAACATACAAAACCCAAAAAAAAATTACTACCACTGAATTTGTGATACACACAATCTTCAACAACGTTAACATCAAAACCAAATGAGGTAACAACATGGTAAAATTTATAGTACCACTGACGAGAAGCTTGCTTGAGTCCATAAATAGATTTTGTCAATTTGCAAACCATAGTATTTGAATCTTTCGACACAAAGTTTTCTGGCTGCACCATATAAATAGTTTCGTTAATGTTACCATTAAGAAACGCCGTTTTGACATTCATTTGATGTAACTCAAGATCAAAATGTGCAAAATGTGCAACATGTGCTATGATTGTTTTAAAGGAGTTTTTCAAAGATACCGAAGAGAAAAACTCTTTAAAATTAATCCCAAAATTTTGAGTAAAGTCACTAGTTACAAGACATACTTTATACTTCTCCACATGACCCTTCGAATCCTTCTTGGTTCTAAATGTCCATTTACAACCAATGGATTTCATACCTTTTGGTAATGAGACAAGTTCTTAAACTTTATTATCTTGCATGAACTTATACTCCTTATTTATTGTATCAATCCACTTTGAGAACTGGAACTTTCTATGGCCTGACGGAAGTTGATTAGATCATCTTCCAGTATCCACAGTCTTCCTCACGTTCCTAGAGAAATATGACAATATTATCCGAAATTATATTTCTCCTTTCTCTGGTGGACCATCTTAATATTACTGGTTCTTGAGATTGTTCCTTAGGAATAATTACCTTATCTTGAATGGAGTGCCGCTACGTTGTCGTTATTAAGGTATCTCAACAACGACTTATAGAAGTAATTCGACATTGTCTTATTGAGACTCCGAATTCACTTCTTGATCATGACAGGTATAGAATCCTGCACATCGTCAAAAGTGATAGTAGGAATCGTAATTGATTCCTTCTCAAAGACAATGATTCGGACTTTATTTCTCCCCCAAACTCAACATCCTCAAAAAATATTACACTTCTCGTCTCAAAAAAAAATTCTTAGTGTAGGATTGTATAATTATCAACCCCTTGATCTGTAGCATAACCAATAAAGTAGCTACTTATAATTTAACTTGGTATGTCTTCCCATTACACATTCAATATAAACATTAAAGTCTATAAAGTCAATGGAATCCAAATCTCATCGGACACAAATCGTTCAAATCTATTTCTAGAGAAGTGACCTAATGCTTATGTCATAATGAGGCTAAAAAATATATTATTAATTTTACGTTTAGTACCACATGACTTCACCTGCAAGGTTTCATTATAAGATGCAATAGTTTCAACTGAATATAGGTTATCATAAACCTTAAGGGAATCGTTACCAATAATATTTAAATTTAAAGATAGACTAAACTTAATGTTTCCAAATGAACAATGATAACCAGATTTGTCCATTAAGGAAACTGAAACTAAATTTCGTCTAAAAGACGGTACAATAAAAGTGTCTATCAAATCCAAATAATAATTGGTTCCTAAAAATAACCTAAAATGTCCTATTACTTTCACTTTTACTGAATTGTCGTCACCCACATAGATGTATCTTTCACCATCAATTGACTTTCGGTAACTCAGGCAACCTTGCCTAAAACATTAATGTGGGTAGTCCCACCAGAATCTAACTACCATGAGTTTCTTGGTACTAAATCTAAATTAACCTCAGAACAGATCAAATTTAGAAATGTACTTTTTTATATACGCCATACGTGGTATTTTGTACATTTCTTCCTTATGTGTCATGTCTTATCACAAAAGAACAACCCTTAGTTTTATATTGTTATTTCTTTTGATCTGGACCCTTAGCAGCTACTGTATTCATTTCTTTTTGCCCTTAAAGTTTATCTCATTAAACATGAAAATTAAAATCTTGTTGGCAGATATTTTAACAACATTAACTGTAAAGAGAACAAAGCAACAAAAAACAAACATGCTCTAACAAATAACTAAAGCATAAAATATAGTCAAACAAATTCAAATAATGGTGAACCCCATCTCAAGATACCTAGTACATCATTAATATCAAGTCTTTGGACAGTGATATTAACTGCAAGTGGTATTCTTGGTGTAATGATCAAACGTTGACAAAAAGTCATGTCAAATAATAAGCCTATCTTTGGATCGGGTTATTATTCACATGTAAACCGTATAATTGTCATACATTTATCACCACAAGTATGTGTGCAATTCGGCCAAGTATTAACCTTCCTTTGGGCCGGCTAATACTCGTATGAATTTACACACACAAACATCTAACATCCCTCATAGACTATCTAGCAAGAGAGGTCACTTTGGCGACATCTTGTTTCAATGGGTCTATTTAGAATATTAGACGACTATTGCTAGTCACAAAAGGCACAAAAAAAAATTTGAATGTTGACTAAATTTTATAAAATCGAATCATGCCCAAAACTTTATGTACATGCATAATTAAAATATTATAACTCAAATAAGATAATCATAAGCATGTGAATCTTTTTACATGATTCAAACATATATTCTTAATTTGACTAAACTGAGCATTGTCAACATAATAAAATTCACGTAATATTTTACTGAAGATATGGACCAATAGATTGCTTCAAATAACCCATAAAGATTATATTAAAATAATTTGCTGAAGATATGTACGTCAATAGATTACATCAAATATATGACTTAGAACATAAATTTATTGGAAACTAAATTTATGCCAAACATAAAATTATCTATATTTGATTCTAATTTGTCCTCCAATGATCAACTTAGATTGGAAAACACTCTGAATTGAGTAACACCAAATATCTATCAGCATGAGTAATTAGAATCTAACCGACATTCTATATTATCACATGTCCAGCAATAAGCATATTCATGCATATTTAATATAATGGAGAATTTCTACGGTCATTATCACATGCATCCATATCTAATATTTAAGCATGAACTGAGAGATCATTACTGTACATAAATTATGAATTCTATCAAGATTTTTTTTAATATGGCGATCAAATCAACGAAGGATTGACAGCAAATCAATGTACTTGTAAGCAATGGAGAACCATGTATACAAAAAATAAAATAAATAAATTATGATGTGCAAACATGTTGGAACAGTTGTTTATGTACGAAAACAACTCAGAAGTAGAAGACAAGATCCCAATAGTTGTTCTCTTTATTTAGCCATCTAGTACAACACTAAGGAAATATATAAATTATATTTCACCATAAATTATAACCCACCATGTGTAGTACTACCAATAATTTTGATCAAACAACACAAACATAAGTGCCATCCTAGTCCATTAATTATGGATGTATCATTTGGATACATGTCCAGCATGATCTGGCCGGAACAAAATTTTATTCGTGTATCAAGAAATCAGTTATTGAGAAACTGTAGATCTAATATTCGTGTATCATAAATTTTATTTTATGAACCATTGGAACCCTAAATTAAAATTAGAATGAAGGATCTATGATTTCTGAACAATAAAAAAAATTGATTCTGAAACTTCAACCTCATAAATCAAACAGGAAGGCTCTGATACCACTTGTTAGAAATTTTATTGTGCCCTGTCGATTCATGAGATAAAGAACATAAATTAAATTATGGAAGCGTACATGAATCCATTGCTAGACTTGATGGATCTTGAAACGAACGTCTCTTTATTGGGTTCGATCTTCCAACTTGCTATGACCCTTAATGACAAAGAAGAATCCGAATCCTTTGTCTCTCTCTTTCTGTTGATGGAGATGCAGAAGAGAAAAAGAGAAAACCTCTCTTTTGGTGGCCGTATAAGTTGGGGACCATAACCCTAATGAACAAATATATTTATATGTTTTGACATTTCTAATTTGGCCCCTCATCAAATTAGAATTATCTCCGGTATCTACACATTAATTCCATGACAATTATACCCTTAAGCCAATTTCCAAATAGACCACTTTAATTTGGCTTAATTATTTAGATAGCCTAAACACAATTAATTTTACATGTGTGGCCCCTTAATTATTGAATAATTCCAACACATTTATCCTGTTAATGGCTTACCTCATTAATCTCATTTAATTATATAGCTTGCTTATTTGTGATATATTATTAAGCTATATAATTTTGGTTCACTTTCACATATCTAGCTATCTTCCTATACTTCAATCTATATATGATATGCTAGTTTACAAAAACAAGATTTGTGATATGCTTGCTCTCTAAAATTAGTTTAACAAATTTTGATTTAATCTTGTTTCATTTGAGGGTTGTGATTCTTAAGTTAACATCCTTCCATACTAGTCATTAGTAAGCATCTCTTAAATTTCTCTCTTCTCTGAGTCATAATTTCATCATATTATCTTATTACATCTCTTTAGATTAAATTTATAATCATTTAAATAAGATTGACTCATTTTCATATTCTTCATTGATTTGTAAAATTCTTTATAAATATGGATCTTTAATTTTCTCTTGATGAGATTTATTGTTGGATCATAACTATTCACTTATTTTCTTTATGAGTGATCCTAATGGTTGAGTAGTCCTATATTATCAAGTTATGCGATTATCAGTTAATTCATTACTCCACTTTGACTACTTATGGATTTTCACATATGGGCCTTTGCTATTTGAACTTTATGGATTATTATTTACCATTAGCAAGGTTTGGATTTTACCCGTTGATGGGTACATATATGGTGAAACATACCTAGTCCATGTAAAGTAATAAATTTTTTGATTCTTTCTTAATTAGATAATCATGGACATGATATTTGAGTTTTATTTTTATTTTATTTTTGATCTATATTCTGTCTATCATCATGATTTTTCTTAATTGACTTTATTCTTTTTCATGATGACATTTTCTCAAAGGATAACACACATTGATCTATCATATTTAAATATAAGATCCTTCTATATAGATTAATGTATGCCATCTTTTGATTATACGTGCTTAATTGGAATATTCTTCTAATTTTTCATCTTTAGCGACAATATTCGACTTTTGACGATATTGTAGCCTTATATGCATTGAGCAAGGGGGAGAAATCCATAGTTGATTTACCCCCAAATTTTTTAGTTATATATTTTATGTTATAAGTGCTTTGGAACTATATACGCATATTTTGAGGGGAAACAAATCAATTGATTCAATTTATTTATACCCTTTAATATGTCGTATACCTAGTTCATCATGGACCCATATTTTTTTCTATTTCATATCCAATTTATTGAGGTCATGATATTTTTATTTGTGAAGGATTTATGAGAGTATATGCAAGTGTCTTTATTATTTATCTCTCTCTTTTATATGGATTAAATAAGTCATCTTGTTAATATTAACTTTCATATCTTATCTTGATGACTATTGTGCTTTCGTTGATTTGTCTTTCCTTATACGCTTAATTGTTTTGGCTTTTATTGTTAACTCATGATTTATATCAATATTAGTAGTACTTTGAGGGGGTGCATTCAAGTCGACTGAATTTCTCCTTCTCAAGTATTTTTCTCCTTTACCTTCATGTTTTATCTAAAGGGTATTCATATAGCATGATAAGGTAATTGAGTTCAAATACATGAACTTGGGTAAGCAAACAGATTTTGCAAATAATGAGATTATTCTATACCAATTCCTTTACCTTCATTGATCATTCTTTTATTTTGTTCCACTATTTATTTGTGGACAATTGTGACTATAAACGTTTTCTTTGATCAATGTTTCAATTATATATTTCAATTGGTATCAAGTTTACATATGTCAATATCTCAATTAGTATCCTCTTTATTGTTGGTAAACTATCTATTATTTTTTTTCCTTTAGTTTTATCAACTATATTTTGTTTGACAAGTTATTTTTTATTTGGTACTCTACATTTGGTATGTAGTTTCTATAAACTTGTCATTACACCCTTCTCCCATTGTTTTTCATTCGTATATCTTGATCATGATTGTCTATGACTTCTTCATGCTCTGATTTCTATGCTTGGAATTGATTTTATTTTATCTCTTAGTACGGAAGAGCCTATTTTTTATCATGTCATTCGGGGACAAAGCCCCCGAAAGGTATTCAGTTTTCACAAACTGGATATCTTTGGACAGTTGCCGCCAAGAAAAAAAGCCAACATCTATCAAGGAAAGAAGCCATGCCATGCCATCATCATTTCAAGATTCTGAAGAAGCCTGCACCTGCTACAGTATTTCTGGAGTCTGTAATGAGTCTTAGGAATAACTGTAAACACAAGAAATGGATGGTAAAATCGAAAGCTAGGGTAGAAATTAGCCCATGATCATTTTCGGATGGAAATCGGCATACCGACGGTATACCGATTTTGTTCACAGAAAGTTTCTGTCTACAAAATCGGCATACCGACGGAATACCGATCTATACCGACGGTATACCGATTCAGTAACGTTAAAATTCTAACGGTTAGATTTCGAGCATTTAATGATCCCAACGGCTATATTTCTAGCCGTTGCATTCCAGATCGGCATACCAACGGTATACCGACAGAATACCGACGGTATACCGATTATTGACTGAAAAGTTGTCTTTGAGCTCTTTTCAATGCTTTGGTTATAAATAGCCTTGAACCCCTTCATTCAAGGTTGATGCTTTGAGCCTAAAAATTTTTAAACCACCAAAGTGTATCCACAAACAACTCTACAAAGCTTTCATTTGCTATCCACAAATTGTGTTAGAGTTATTGAGTTGAAAAGTAAGATCTTCATATAAGGAGATCAAAACCTATTGTGAAAGGTTGAAGTTGGAGAGTCTTCGTATCCAAACTCTCGGTTGAAGTCGAAGAGTCTTCGTATCCAAACTCTCGGTTGAAGTTGGAGAGTCTTCGTATCCAAACTCTCGGTTGAAGTCGGAGAGGCCTTCGGACTAAAGCTCTCGTATAAGAAGTTGGCGAGTTCTTCGGATCCAAACTCGTGTGTAACTATTTACTCAAATAGTGGATTAAAGCCGGAGAGAGTTTTGGGACTGGAGTGCCCCTTGGGAGGATATCAGGATATATCGTGTGTCGGTATTGTTGTTGCTTCTTCTCTTGCACTTATATTTTTAAATTGTCCATTAGCTTGAGCTAAGTGCTTAATTAGTAAGCTTGACCATATTCACCCCTCCTCTAGGGTTTCCTACATGACAATATTACAGAAATGAAATGGGACTTGGTAGAAGGACTAATGAAGCCCTGAAGAGAGTGGTTGAGGAAGTTAGAGGCTTACGCAGCTGCGGTATGACGGAGTACAGGAGGATGAGATTGAGACTTCTGTCTGTTGTATGCAGGGCCGGCCCTGAGCTAATGGAGGCCCAATGCGAAACTTCCAAAATGTATCCCTATATATAATGTAAAAAAAGTTTAAAGAAAACAAAATTTTGTTGTAGTCAAGATTTGAACCAAGGACCTCCTAAATATAAGTCTAGCACTATAACCACTACACCACAACGTTTTTTGTTAAAAAATGGCACATGATACATACTAGTTCTATTGTAGATAGTTTCATGTTGGTGCCCCCTTTCGTCAGGGGGCCCTGGGCCGTCGTCCGGCCTGTCCTGGGCCAGGGCCGTCCCTGGTTGTATGATATTTATGGCGGGAACGCAACAATCCAATTTTCGAAGGAAGAACCACCTCCTATGCTGGGCTTATAAACAACATTAGCAGTGATATTAGCTTCATGGAGCAGGCATAGAAGTGGAAAAGGAAAGTTGGGTTTAGTAGATGGGGCGGGTCTGCACTTTTATTGCTCATTGCTAGGCTTGGGATGTATGTAGGGGTGTCAACTGATGCTTATCGGTACGGACAGGACAATATCCGTATCCGTATCCGAATTTTTTTGTAATATCAGAATCCGATCCGATATCCGACTTTTGACACTCCGAATTCGTATCCGTCTAGTTTAACGGATATCGGATAATATTCGATCCGATTTGCTAAAAAATTCGAATGCTAGTATCCGAATATCCGAAATCCGAAATATTAAAAATTTAGTTATTATCCGAATATCCGAAAACCAAATTCAATTTCTCTACATATTTGAGTCCTTTCTTCTTATGTTGTAAATTGTAATTAATATATATTACTATTATATATAAATTATATTATAATTATTTTATGTAAAAGTTAGTTGAGAATAAAATACTTTAATCTTCTCTATTAATTAATATATATTACATATACATCATACTATAATATATATAAAATTTTGGATATCCGAATCCGATATCCGAATTCGATATCCGAATCCGATATCCGAATTCGATATCCGAAATTTGCAATTTAAAGTCGGATCGGATATTAACAGATTCGAATACCTTAATATCCGAATTCGTATCCGAAAATGGATAATATCCGAAAAATATTCGGATATCCTAATCCGATATCCGAAATTTCGAAAAATATCCGAAAGTTCGGATACGGAATCGGACCGGATTCGAATTTTCGACTATCCATTGACAGGTCTAGATGTATGTTAATTACTCTCCTTTTTAAATAAAGTACCTTCTGCTTCAAAAAATTATATATATATATATATATATATATTTATATATATATATATATATATATATATATATATATATATATATATATATATATATATATATATGCCACGATCATTGAAGATTGTGATTTTTCACCGTTATGTATTTATTTGACATAATATGTAAAATTTACCCTTCAAACCTGTATAACAAAGAAAGGGACCACTTTGAATATAGTTTGAGAGTCTAACTTAAATTTATACTACAACGAGCCAACAATTAATGATTATGTCAAAAAATAATTGTAGTAAAGAATATAAGTGTGATATAAAGAGAAGATACGTAGAATCAATTGCAAAATTTGATTAAATATACTAGTAACTTTATGTGCTTGCATGTAAATAATTTTTTCTCATATTTGAAAAATAATTTAAATTAAGATTTTGCTATATATGTGTATGGGCCCAAAAGACATGCAATCCAGCGTTTACAAAATCCCGTGCACAAACTTTACTGGACTCGTGCACGTTACCTCGCCTCCAGCGAGCGTTCGTGCGGATGCAACCGGTCTGTGAACGTGCCTCGACTCGGGCACGGGATCAGAGAAGTTATCTCGTCTTGTGCGTACGGTCGAGCGGATACGACCGACCCGTAGACGTCCCTCATCTTGTGCACGACCGAGAGGGTGCCAGTGTTGACAGAGATGCAATGACAATGATGAAATACCGTGAGGACGTGCGGCCGTCCCATCCACGATCCCACAACATAAGAGGCCTAATGAAGGTGGCATAATTTGAGTTTGCACGAATTTAATATATATATATATATATATATATATATATATATATATATATATATATATATATATATATATATAAAGAATTTGTTATAGATATGTTTATATTTTAATTATAATTTGTTACATATATGTGTAAATAGTTAGGTAATATCAGTAGTTAAGCTATTTAGTTATATTTTTTCTTAATTTAAAAAAAATTGTGACACTTAAAAGTTAGTTTTGGAATTGTTTTATTCTGTATCTTTGTTTGAGAAATACATGCGACATGGACGGCTTAATTTTGATCTATTTTTTCATTTTATATCTCTCTACTATTATAAAGAAGCTTAAATGTCACGACCCGATCCCAAATTATTGGGTCGAACCGGATCATGCCCATCCTGCACCGTTGTGAGACGGCGGCAGTAAGCTGTTCTATATGCAGGTATTCACAACAACATCTATACATTTGTCACAACTCAATATACGAAAAAATTTAAAAACTTTATATTCAACAATTGGAAAGTACAACTGGAAAGGAAAGAACTGAAATAAAGTGCTGAATTCAAATTAACAAAATTCCAAAACAATAAAACTAGACACTGGAAACGACTAGCTATGCGGTCGGCTCGTCGGTCTCAGGTCCTGCGTCCTCCAAGGGGGACTCCGACAACACCACAGGGTACAAAACCGGGTCAAAGTATCTATTGTACAATAGCTCAGCATCCTCAATGTCACCTAAAAATGTTGTCTCCAGTCAGGAGGGAGCAAGTACGAATATGTATCTCATATTTCAAGTAATAATGGAAAAGTGCAGGCTAAACAGTTGAAACAATATTTTCCAGCAATTTAACAATTAAAAACAATGTGATTTGAATGTGTAATCGTCTATGACCGGCTTGGGTTATACAATAGCGTCCTAGCGACGCGATACGGATTATCCCCGTATGTAAGAGGGGTAAGCTCGCACAATCATGCAATATGGGGGTATTGGTCATAAACGTTACACTATTCCCCCAAAACCCACAATCAATATCAATCAATATTTGAACCCTAGGAGAGGATTCCGTATAGCAATGTGGTTTAAACATGCAGCTTGACAATTACTAAATAAAATACAAAAAAATATAACCGTAACTTGCCTCTGTTAATTGACTGGATCGGAAAAGTCGGTACCGAGGAGGATGTCAAGTTCGTCTCTGAAATCCTACAGTTGAGAACCTTGGCTTAGAACCATAATGAAACCATTCTAGGTGTGCTAGTTACAATCTCTAGAAGCAGACCCTAATCAGGTTTTAAGTTATTTAATAATCTACCGAAAATCTAGCGTCGCAATCTATGTTCGTCATCATTTTAATTAAATAAGTCGTTACTGATTAATTAGAAAAATAGCGATTACCGGTTAATTTGGAAAAACATTGTATTTTAAATATGTATATATAAAACTAGGCTTTTTCTTTTAAATGAAAAAATATGTAAATTACTAGATTATTAATTATGAGAAAACTTATTAATTTTTTTTATAAAATAAATATCCAATTTTTATATTCTACGCGTTTAACGACGAAAACAATATTCCAGAAAAATAATAAAAGCTACGCTACACAATACAGGGTCACAGAGAAATAAAGAAAAACTGGACTTATGCCCTTACAAATTATTTACATAAATTAATTAATTTCTAAGGCGAGCTATGAGTGCCGCGAACGATCCAAACAGTAGGCCGAGGCCCTGCCCCATAAATACTAAAAGCAGTACCAGTTCTAAAAATAAATTATAATTAAATTAAAAATAAAAGGGTCTCAGACTTAGTCATGCAATCTCATGTTGCTGGCTAACGCCTCAACGTACAGGATATCCTGTAGCGTTTGCGTTTCGCCGAGGCTCATCCGACCGATACGGTCGTTGCCTAACGGGGATACGAAACTCCAAAAATCCACTTTCAAATCGACAAAACCACTTTTGTAATTCGTTTGCAAAATACCGAATTTGAAAATAGAATCCCATTTTAAAATACTTTATTTTTGAAAACTTTCCCGAAAATTTGGGCAGCATCTCCTCTATAATTGGGACAACCCAATACTGGGACGGTGCCAAAAGTCAACATAAACAATATCCCGAACCAGGGAAACAATCCAAACCATCCATAATAATATTCACACAGAAATAATATCCCACAACCAACACAATAAAGATAAAAGCCGGCATAAATATAAAATCGAACCGTAACCGAAACTAATCGGAAATGTACGCATCCAGCGTAAAACCGAACTACCGAAATATACCGCCGCGACGAATGTCGCGTGTATCCCCGCAATAGAGTCGAAACGGTCCCCGCAACGGGGTCGAGACCACGTCATCACAGACTATTCTAACGGAAAGGGACACGGGGATACGGAAATTACCTCGGGTGCTCGGCTAGAGCTCTCAGATGATAATAAAGAGAATAATCCTCGCAAGCACGGAAAAAATTCCGAATACTGAGACAGCAGCTCGGAACGCAGAATCAAAAAACTCGAAACCACAGCAGTCCCGAAACAGAGCGTCCACGAGGCCGCGGAACGCAACCAGAGATGCTGGCTCGGGGCCGGGCACGGACAGCGGGTCGGGGGTCGCCGGACAGTGGCCGAGGGGCACGGTCGAAGAAGACGCGGTCGAGGAAGGCGCTGGACGGGGGCTGGGCGCACTGGAGGCCGGCGGAGGGGGTTGCGGCCGGGAAAGGCTGGCCGGAGTGGAGCGGAGCGGAGGGGCGCGCGCGGGGTGCTGGTGGCGAGGTCGCCGGAGGCGCTGGAGGGAGGCCGCGCGTGAGGGGCGCTGGCCGGTCGGGATCGGCCGCGGGAAGGGTCGGCCGGAGTTGGCCGGCGGAGATCTAGGGCACGGGAGGGATAGCTCTGGAGGGGAGAGATGGGAGTGAAATTAGAAGAAAGTGAGAGTGAGGGAGAGAGAGAGTGCTGGTGGGAGTGGGTTTAAATGGGGAGAGTGGGAGTTGTGGTGGTGAGAAGTGTGGATGAGAGTGTTCACAGGAGAAGAATTAGGGGGGTGGCTTGGTCGTGGGAGACCAGGCCAAAACGTGGGGAATTTTGTTTTTTTTAATATAAATAATCAGAATTTTAAAGGAAGGAAAAAAGAATGGGTTCGGAACTGAGATCCGGTTCGAGTTCGGGGTCGGTGTCCAGACTCGGGGTCGGACTCCGGGCACGGGATCGGGGACAGGACCACAATCAAAAATCCAGTTAATTTTAAAAATAATATTTTTCCTAATTTCGACTAAATAATAATAATAATTATTATTATTATTATTATTATTATTATTATTATTATAATAATAATAATAATAATAATAATAATAATAATAATAATAAATCTAACTAGCTAACCAATTAACTAGGGATACTCTAAGGCAACCAAAATCAACTAAAATTCGATAAATTCTAAAAATTCAATAATACCTATATTGTGGGTTTTACATTAAAAATGGTTACAAATGAGTCGTCTAAGCCATATTTATATCCTTAGAGCCTCTCCAACCCTATTGTCTTATTTTGTGTTATAAATCTTAGGTGGCATGGGACACAAGACAATGTCTTATCTATTCTACTATATAATAGGAAAAGTTGGTGGTGAAACTTTTGAATTCCTAAAATACTCTCGAGTATATTATAAATATGATGTTATTATGTCAAATTGCATGTCATTTATGTTTATGAGTCAAAGTAATAAAGTTTGCATGCAAGTTTTCTTTTACCATACAACTTTTTATGTTCTAATGGTAAAAATAATAATTATCCTTACCATTTTCCAAAGATTATTATTCTCAATAGAAAATTTTTTTAAAAAAAGACAAATTTTATACTTTGAATCTCTTGGCATTGTAAAAAGAAAACACACACACATGAATAATCGCATGAAAAAAAACGAAAAGGCAACAACTGACCTTATGATATTCTAATTAAAATACGTACAAAGTACGTGCATGTAGACTAGTATCCTTAGAGCATCTCCAACCCTATTGTCTTATTTTGTGTTGTGAATCTTAGGTGGCATGGGACACAAGACAATATCTTTTATATCTCTCTACTATTAAAAGTCATCTCACATGCAAAACTATTGAGAAGACAATACAAAATAATTTTTTACAACTTCCAAGACCACTTTTACTCTTCTACTTCTTTTTATAAATATTTTTATTCACAAATGATGATGTGGACATAAAGACATTGTGAAGTGCATTGTCTAGATCTAGACAATCAACTTCATATTGTCTTTGCCATGTCAACTCCACACTTTATTTCACATTTGCATTGGAGAAATACTCTTGGAAAAAATGGTTGTCATTCCTATGTGGCAACCATTTTTTTTTCAAACTCACAATAGGGTTGGAGATGCTCTTACGTAAGAGAGAAAAAATATGTATATATCCTCACATTATGAAGAAAAAAAATGTAAAATTCTTCTCACGCACATGTATATCTTCAACTTAGATAAGAAAAAAATCATTATTTTTTTCTACCTACCTAGACATGTATCCAAAGCCAATAAACATCTGACTTGCATATTTATATAGAGAGAGAGTTTTATTTTTATAGTATGCTATTAACCCAAACTTAAAATAAGTTGATTAAAAGAATTTTAATTATAGATTTTCATAAATTTCTAATTTTAAATCATTTTGTTTTTTTCGTAATTTTAAAGGGTTTTTTCTATGGACACCACCAAAAATGCTTGGGGCAGCCCTTACTTGGGGGCAGCCCATGAATGTGAAAAAATTGCTAGGGGCACCCAAAAATTGCTAGGGGCAGCCCAACCCCCCCAAACCAAAAAATTTACTCTCATTTCCATTCTTGACTCTCTCTCCTCAAGAAGAAAAGAAAGAAAGCTCTCTCCCTCTCCCTCTCCCTCTCCCTCTCCCTCTCCCTCTCCTAAACCCTAATTTCTTCTTCTCCATCACAATTTGATTCTCAATCCCTCCACGAAGATTCTCGAAGAGATGACACGCAAGTCATAGCAACCGGAATCCAGGTACGTTCTTCCCTAATTTCTTCGAATTTTTTTTACATTATATTCGAAACCCTAGAATTTGTTTAATTCTTGAAAAAGTTTTGGTAAAATAGGTTTATAATCTCTTGCACGTTCTCTTCCCTAATTTTTGAACACAAGAAACCCGAAATTTATGTTGAAATCCTAACCCTAGAACACGACAAAGTAGGATGTCGTTGTGGGAGTTCGGGTTCACGACAGTTGGACTGCCAGGCATGTGGCAGTCCTAATGAAAATTAGGACTGCCACAACCCTGGCAGTCCTCTTGTGAAAGAGGACTGCCAGGACTGTGGCAGTCCTAATTTTCATTAGGACTGCCACATGCCTGGCAGTCCTAATGTTATGACATATGGGAGTTGGGTAAGTGCATGCTGTTTCTATTACTTAATAAGTGTATATTGTCATGCAGTCCACCGGCCGCTAACAAAAGAATACGGCCCACCGCGTCAAAGCGGAAGGAACGTGCGGAACGTCCTCTCGAGCATCCGATAACAATTACCGAACCGGCGCCCGAAGCTCGGTCTCGGACATCGCCACCGGCACGTCAAGCTCGGTCGAAGCAACGAGCTCCTACTCCTACGCCTCCTTCCGACGACGACGACGACGTGCCAATTGCCCGACTCCTATCACGTCAAGACGATTCTGCTCCATTTGAGGAGGTCGGTCCTTCTGAGGAGGTCGGTCCTTCTGAGGAGGCCGGTCCTTCTTAGCCGCTTGTCCGTCCGCCCGGTTGCTCAATGTTGGTTTCTTTTGAGAACCACATTGCGTATGAAATATGGAAGAACCCGGTATGTACATGACGTTTGTAAGCTACCAGTTTAGTATACTATATATATATGTATTTCATAAATGATATGGTTTTTGTTGTTCGATATACAGAGGACATATCGTATCCTTAGGGCTGTGAGTCACGGGAAGAAAACCGTGTCCTGGCAGTTTGCAAGCTTATCGGGGGCCGTCCAGAGCAAAATCATACCGAGCGGCTTGCACAATTTGGCACAAAATGCCTACCGAACAATGGATAGTGCCCTCATATCCGCCTTCGTGGAGAGATGGCACCCGGAGACCAACATATTTCATCTCCCAGCAGGGGAGATGACTATTACACTTGACGACATCTACCAGATATTGGAGCTGCCAGTGACCGGGCGTGTAATGACCAAAGAACATTACACGAATGAGAAATCTGCGAAATGGTACAAGAAGATCGTCAAGTTCGTCTCAACTCACCTTGGAGTTCCGGCTACGAGTTTTACAACTCTACCAGGCTTCAAGAAGTCATACGGAATTCCTCTATCATTTCTGGTGGACCAGTTCATGGATATGGAGGTGGATGACGATGACGATGATACGGTCGACGCGGTGGCTCATGCGTATATGTTGTTCGTCCTAGGAACGGTCGACATTTCGGACAAGTCCGGAACGTCGATACATGCTCGGTACATGCTAAACTTATCTGAAGTGGATGACTTCATCGATATATCCTGGGGAAGCGGTATCCTGGCCAATCTTTACCGCGAGCTCGGCATCGCATCCCGTGTCGGGACTAAGACTATGGCCGGCTGTTAGACTCTGCTACATGTAAGAAAACTTCTAACAATTTAATCTTGTATACTTAAAGTTGTTGTTTTAATTTTTACTATTCATTTATAAATTGAATAGGCATGGATATACGAGCACTTTCCTATGCTTAGACGGGCTGACGAAAACCCAGAGTATCTTGAACACCTTCCCAGAGTGTGTCGATGGAGGCCATCCCAGCTGAAAACCAAAAATTGGCAAACACTGGCTTCTATTCGTGAAGTATTAGACAGTTTGGTGCCAGAAAAGGTACTAATTTTTGACTAACTTTTTTATGTTGATTTTGTTTTGTTGTTAACTGTTTTCCTACAGATTTTTTAGAATCCATACCGGGATTTACGTGAGCTGAATCGGGATGTCCAACCAGTTTTTTTATTTCATGGCATGATCACATGCTATAAAATCACGGAGCCGTACATGCCCGATAGAGTACTTCGTCAGTTTGGCTTCGTGCAAACTGTACCGAAGCGCACACCACGGCTGTTGGAGCCTCCGCGCGGAACCCAACCTTTAAGTTACAAACCGGCAAAATTCGACTGGGTGACCGACTTTTACTCGGAGTGGCAACGACATGTACTTCAGGAATCTGAAAGACGACCGGTCACCGAGATGACCGGTCACTGATGATTCACACAATGAAAAATTCAAACAGAGTTTCATAGTTAGGACTGCCACACCCATGGCAGTCCTACACTGAAGTAGGACTGCCAGGGTCCTGGCAGTCCTAACTAAAACTTGCGTAACAGCAAGTTTTAGTTAGGACTGCCAGGACCCTGGCAGTCCTACTTCAGTGTAGGACTGCCATGGGTGTGGCAGTCCTAACTATGAATCTCTGTTGTGATGTTTCACACAATCAAAAATTCACACAGAGATTCATAGTTAGGACTGCCACACCCATGGCAGTCCTACACTGAAGTAGGACTGCCAGGGTCTTGGCAGTCCTAATTAAAACTTGCTGTTACAGCAAGTTTTAATTAGGACTGCCAAGACCCTGGCAGTCCTACTTCAGTGTAGGACTGCCATGGGTGTGGCAGTCCTGATACTGATACTCTGTGACAGTTTCTCAAACTGAATAACACAGATAAGACACAGGTAGGTACATATAACACAGGTAGGCAAGGCACATATAACACAGGTAGGCACAGGTAAACACATATAACACAGGTAGGCACATATAGTACACAGGTAGGCACATATAACACAGGTAGGCACATATAATACAGGTAGGCAAAATCAAACACATATAACTCAAAATTTACTCTATATATATTACTGGACTTCATATTTCACTGTATACAAAAGTGGTCCTCCATATACAAAATGTCAGACTGTAAATATATCTATACTTAGTCGATTTCGACGTCGTAGTGGTCAGCAGGTAAGTCTCTTGGCTCCTCAATCTTCAACAACTTCTTACAATGGTTGATCTGGTTAACGAAAGGTGTGGTCCATGCGATGGCTTCGACCTGTGCTCTTTTGTACCAAACTGTTGAAGGTGGAGGAATCGGAGAATGAGCGATCATCTTTAGTATAACGAAGTGATCTCCGATCAGACCTATAGTACATAGGTTAGACACTCCGTGGTCCGTCGGAGGAGCGCACATCGGAAAGAATGTATTGTTAATATCCGGCGAGATAAGTACAACAGGTATCATGTACCTATTAGCAAATAAATAGCCGGCAGACGGGACTGACATGTAGTGGTCTGTCCCGGTAACACTGTCGGTGCAAGGGATACTTAACAACAAACTTGCAACCATTTATTCGCTTAGGATGCGGGAATAGAATGGAAGACGAGTCTCTAACTCCTCGTACAGCTCCTGCCTCACCCGTCTCCATCCGTCTTTGTCATCATAAACAAGATGCCTTGCAAGGGCATGAAATCCGCAATGGCCATCACCGGGGACATCGACAATAGACCAAATGTAACTTCGAAGCGCAGGTTAAAATTTGTCAATATACAAACTCGTTGTTTGGCTTGCAACTGTATCTTTTCTTGGGAGGTCCATTTTCTCCAGTTTTCGACGAACGACAAGCTTGCCCTTCCGTGCAGGCGAAGGTTGCTGTAAGCTTCGTTCAACATGCTCAAAGGACGATAGATCTCTCTTAGTCGACTCCAGCCTTCTCTTCTGTGAACTAGTCAATCTTGTTTGAGGTCTGCCTTTAGGATTGGAAACAACGGACGGCTCATGCATTCTAGTAGTCACCGGACATACAATTTCTTGGATTTTAAGCTCAATGGACATCCGTTCCACTCCCACTGAGGCACACCACCTTGCGCGAAGAAGTTTCACTTGTGGCAAAGAGAAGAAATCATCGTCCGTCTTCACCAGGGGCATCATAGACAACTGCCTCCAACGTTGATCGACAGCATCTACTGGAATAGGAATGGATTCACGGCGATATTCATTAATCTGATGTGCACAAGGGAGGCCCAGTGTATGTCGATATACACACCCGTAAACCTCGGGATCAAGCCCGACAAATTTTGACCTTTCAATCTCATCAGCTATTAAGGCCAACACCTTGTGAGATACCACGCGCATTAAAGCATCTAAGAGTACTTCCTTTCTATGCTCATGCTTGACTATATTCAAACTCATCTCAAATGATGCCTTAATTTCATTCACCGTCCGGTCTACTGATAAATGTATAGCTTGCCAAACAGAGACGAAGTTGCCAAGAGATGATTTTAGGTGCCTCTTCAATAAAGAGTGTGCTCCTTCGACACGGTTGGTAGTTGTCGTGCCGCAATGCTTCACTACATTCGACCATGCTAAGACGAATTGTTCTTTGTGCGGTTCAAGCCATGTATCTTTGATGTAAGAAATGCATGCCGGCTCACTCGCCTCCCACTTTTGCTTGAACAAGTACCATGCGGCGTCGTAACTGGCAATCATAGATGCTCGCCACACACAATTCCAATCATTGTAGAATTCGTCAAAAATCTGCATGTCGATTTTACCATCCTCCTTCCGAAACTTCAACTTACATTGGGCTTGAATATTACGATTGACATGCCAAGTGCATAGCAATGTATCCGCTCGAGAAAAAACAATGCGAATAGCATTAATTAGGGCATACTCTCTGTCGGTAACAAATACTGACGGCTCTGTATGACCAGTGTAAAGTGTTTTCAGTTTCTCCAACGCCCATGTGTAGTCTTCAAGTTTCTCACTCTTCATGAAGCAAAATGCCACTGGAAATGTTTTCCAAGTAGAGGTGAACCCGACAACATGAAAGAGATGCATCTTGAACTTATTTGTCTTGTACGTGCAATCAAGGACTAACACGTCGGCGAAAGACCGAGCCAAATGTGTGCAATCGGGATGAGCCCAAAAGATTGAAATGACTTCATTGCTCTGGGGATGTCTTCTATGCTGCTCAACATAATGATTATCTCCAAGCAACTTCAGCACTTCTTGCATCGCCATTCTCGATTTCGACCGAATGGCATTAGAAGAAGATAGGACGTTGTATGTTGACTTCATTGTAGACATGTTCTTCTCATCTTCATGTCGTATGACGGAATATATTTGTCTCGGTGCAACTCCGGAGGTGGACAAGTCTTCGACTATCTTCTTCTCCGTATTGTTCAACCGTCCGACATACGGATGACCCAATAGTGTCTCGGCAATCTCATGGTTGTGGGTTCCATTCTTCACTTCTACTGTCCATTTCCCTTCTTCTTCGTTTCTAATATGTATCGTGAATGGACAACCATATTTTCTCGTTCCAACATTTCTTCTTGGAACTTTACTTTGGATAACTGTGTTTTTCTTGTGCGTTCTAAATACACCACCTCTTTCACAACCCACCACCACAGTTTGTCGTCCCGGTCGATTTCGGGCCGATCTGGATATCACTAGAACAATGTTGTTTTCCCGTCCGACTTCTTGACACCAATGTACCGCACCCTCGCTTGATTCAAAACATAGATCGGTCCAAAATAAATGGGCTACATTGACTGCAATTGGAGCTGGTACCGTAATATTGGAAGATCTCAAGTCCTACAATAAAACTTAAATGTTAGTACAATTAGACAACATCCTAAAGCAAATAGGTTTCATAGATTAGGCCCGTGCATAAGATTGGTGTCCATAAATAGCAAATTGTGTTAATAGCAAGACCGTCTTTTGTACAGCAATTGGTGTTCATAAATTACAAACACCTTTACTGACTAAAACTCTGCATTCAGGTATCATAGACTAGGACTGCCAGAGTGGTGGCAGTCCTTTTGTAGGACTGCCAGGGTCCTGGCAGTCCTTCTTCTGTGAAGGACTGCCACCACTCTGGCAGTCCTAGTCTATGATCAGGACTGCCAGAGTGTTGGCAGTCCTCTGTGTCACAGCACGATTTTAAATCCGATGAAAAGTTCAAATGTAGTTACCAAGAGAGCTTCCGATGCATCAAAGTTGTCTTCGGACGTTGCGGGAACGTGTTCTTCGGACGTGGCGGGAACGTTTGATGATCCCGGTTGATCCATGTTCAATATTTTTCTACATTTAACACATAATTCAACTTTTATATGTGAAATTCTTGTTTAAAACATGAAACATATTTTAGTTCGATGACTTACCAAAAATTTGGAGAAGTCAATGACCTAGAGTTGAGGGAGAGAACAATTTGCCAAAAATGTAGGGAGAAAAGAAAAGAATTAGGGTTTTAATTCTTTGACCTAAGAGAATGAGAGAAGAAAATAGTTGAGGGAGAAAAGAAACGAGAAGAAGGAGAGAGAAAATGAAAAGAAAAATTGGTATTTATAAGTGTGCTTGGGCTAGCCCCTAGCAAAATTTTTGGATGGCAAACTTGTAATATTCTTGAACTATTTTGGGCTAGCCCCTAGCAAAAAGGGTGGTGCCCTTAGAAAAAACCTTTTAAAGCTTCAATTAATTTTAAAAATATTTGTTTTAATTAAAATTACTTTTTTTTTTTAATTTGAATTTTTGAAATCTTTCAGCCCAATCAATCAAACCCAGCCCTTATTAACCTCCCTAATTAAGTCCTAATGAATTCCTAATTAATCGCTATTACTAACTATCTCCTTATATATAACCGGCTCAACATAAATTTCAACAAACCCCCTACCGTTTCACTAAATTATACTTCTCCCTCCTCGTTCGCTTCCCACCAATGTCTTCCATTCCCGAAGCGTTCTCCAAAATCAAACCAAACCCTAACCCTAACCCTAACCCTAATGGCGAGACCAGAGCGAAGCAGTCGATCGATCTCGGAAACGGCAGCGACGTCATCTACATCCCTCGGTTCGTTCCACCGGAGACGGCGTGGGAGTGGTACCGGTATCTCGACAAGGAGATCCCGTGGACCAGGCCGACGATTCACGTCTTCGGGAGGTCTTGCCTCCAGGTGAAGTGATTTGATCCAATGTGCATGAATTTGTATAAATTTGTATAAATTTTTTGTGAATTTTGGAGCATTATCGGTTCATTTTTGCGTCTAGGTCCTTGTGGTTTAGAAAAGATTGCAGCTTGAGGTTTAGGCTGCTCTTGTCTATGAAGTTTATTAGGAAAAAGTAAATTCCTTGTCTTTAATTGATCCGATGTGTAGAAAATTTGGCAAAATTTGGAGTATTATTGGTTCAATTTTGCGTTTAGGTCCTTGTGTTTGAGGAAAGATTGCAGCTCGAGGTTTGGATTTCTCTTGTCTATAAAATTTACTAGAGAAAAAGTAAATTTTTGGGGGTACATGAACTTACTATTGCACATCCTGGGGTTCTATAGTGTTTGTTGTTAGGATTTTTGAGTAAAAATAGTTTTTTTAAAATATTCTTAAAGGATGGAGATTTTTGAAAATATTACCAAAATAGGTCACTCCCCAATGTCGCATTAGAAATTATGTTTTGAAGACATGATTTCTTTTGATATGTCAATTTTTCGGACTTGTTTCTTTTGAAATGAAGTGACATTTACAAGTTTCGTAAACGGGTATATGTAGTTAAAATCATGTTTTAAAAACGCGACTTTGGGAACTACCGTATTTTTGGTAATATATTTCAAAATACCACCTATAAATAATACTTTTCCCCAAAAACTTTATTTTAATTAAAAGTTTGTGTACGTTGTTTGTTGACAACTTGATGAAACTAAACAAGTTACTGCTGAAAAGATGTCTTGAACAAGGAAACAAGTTCTCGAGTAGTGTAATGGAAGTTAACCTTAAGGGCATGCTTAGGAACTTGAAAAGGCAATGAAACCCGAAGAGACTTTGTTTCATTGAGTTCTAGGTTGCATAGATAGGGACACGGGCACCAATTCGGATACTGACAGGATACAAACTTGAAATACAAAATCGAAATAATATATTTTTTAAAGAAGTTTTCTGGATATGGGTAATGTATGACATGAATACGATTATGTATACATATGAGAACATATTTATATTACATATTTTATACATAAATTACACACACCTTAATAATATCTATATTTAAGCATGTTTTGGACCAACTAGGTTTCAAAAAGTTATAGAAACATTCACTTCAGGGAAATGCTACTTTTTCATATCTTTATTATGTTTCGCACGATATGTAACATGACAAAATCATTTTCAACTATTGTTTGGATCCGTTTGGAGCTTAGACATGAGTGAACTATATCTAAAAAGAATGTCAATGAAATATCGTGTTGGATAGAGAAACGAGCACATATACTGTCCTTCCGAGGAGTATTCCTGCAACATAGATAGGGATGAAAATCGAATGAACGAGCTCGAACAAAGAGTGTTCGAACTCGGTTCGACTAAACTATCGAACGAGTTTGATTCGAGTCAAGCTTAAGGTCGAGCCAAAAATTGTGTTTGAACTCGGTTTGATTAGAGACTAGAAAGGATCGAGCTCGACTCGATTTAGCTTGCGAGCTTGGACGAGCACGAACCGAGCCAACAACGAACCAAAGCCCCATAAACATGCTGTATTAACCATCACACTATTGCTCTCAAGTTCTAAAGACTTTTTTGTTGAATCAATAAGAGAAATTGAGAAGATCAAGACTCTAGTGCATCAAAACATGGTCTGGACGCAATTATTAAGATTTGAGAGAGAATAAAGAGGAGAGATACAGTACAAAGCAACATTCATATACTAGGGAAAGCCCTAATATGAGAAACCGAGCCGAGCTTGAGCCCGTTCGCGAACAAGATCGACTCGAACAACCTATGGTCGAGCTCGGTTTGAAACACCCCTTCGAATAGAAAAAATAGATCGAGCTCGGTACTTACCAGTCCACGAACGAGCTTGGACACGCGAGCCGTTTGAATCGTTTTACAGCCCTAAACATGGATTAGTTTTCAAGGGGTCGTATGAAACCATGACATAAGTTGCAAAATAGGTGTTTGGAAACCCCCAAAACTTTTGAAACCCTTTGTGACTCGTCACCAATAGAAAGTTAAACTTTCATGTTTAAGAAGATGATTTCATTGTTTGGTAATTGTAACCGTAAATCATCTGTTGAAGTGAAGCACAAGTTGGAAACTGGAAACATTCTCATTAATCACTAAATAAAGCGTTTCCATAAAAGGAGAAATTTTTCATGAGTGTTTCAGTTGGTTTTGGCAAATTGTGAGTGAAAATTGAAAGGCCAAAAATGCTAGTTTTACTGTGGACCCATGTTTTCTCTTCCAAACCTCTGAAACCAAATTGTTCATGGTTTTAGGTTACCATGTGACAGTAGAAACCTAGTCAGGTTTCAAGAGGTTTCATGGTCTCACCTCGAGTTTCAAGTTCCTAACATGCGCTAAAATACAAGATTATAGAGCTTGGGGTTGCCACATCGGCGTAATGATGTAGGACAATAAGGAAGGGTTCGGATAATATTTGAGAGTATGGGGGACTGCATTGTCCAAATTATATTAGAAAAGATGCGAATGGCTAAGTGAGCAGAATAAGTAGAATTGAAATAAATAATGTGGTCAATCAGTTGGGTTTGAGTTCTAATATGCTGTAATTAGTAAAAGGAATGCCGTGAACCCAGAACCTTCTTCCTGAATAGTCTAGTGCAAGTTGACAATGTGGGGCGTGTTAGGGAACTTAAAAAGCCAAAGAAACCAAGAGAAACTTTGTTTCATTAGTTTTCAAGGGGGGATTGTTCTATTAGTAGTACTTCTCTAACAGTACAAGACTAGAGAGGTTGGGCTTCCTCATGGATGGAATGATTTAAGACAATTAAAGGAAGGGTTTGAATGAGTTTTTGCAGAATACTTGGTGTGGATGGTGGAATGTGTTGGCCCACTATCTATTAGAGAGATGTGAAGGTAAGTGCGCAGAATAAATAGAATGAAATAAGTAGGTGGTTGAACGGTTCAGTTTGAGTTTAAAATATGCTTTGGGCTAGTCAAAATGTGGAGTCACGTTCTCCCCGTTTCTTAAGTATTCTTTGAAATTTCCTTAATTTCAAAATTTCAAGTTTCGGCCTCCGAAAGTTCGCCAAAAAATTAGAACTACAAACCTATTGCCTGTATCAAAGGCTATCCGCATCAAATATAGTAAGTTCCAGGTCATGTATGTGCATATCCGATGTGAAATGGACAATCATACCCATCCCATACCATGTTAATAATGTTCCATGTTATTTGAAGATCACTTGGCAAATTTAGCTTTTACCCCCAACCCCCCCCCCCAAAAAAAAAAAAGGAAGAAAGAATAAGAAGCTCAGTTTGCTCAACATTTATTGCACCAACTTGAGAATTTTTTAGAACTCTAGTTTGTTGCAATGGCAATGGACTAGTCAATCAACTGGGCACCACTAGTCAATGCTCTAACAGCTAGTCTTCTCATATTACAGCTGACCAACTGGTCTTACTGGCCTAGAAAGACCAGTTGGTCAGGTTGATAGGCTATTTAAAGAGATCCTATTCAAGTCTTTATGTTTAGGAAAATAACAAGACTATATTTCTTTTTTCTTTTGTTCGTAAGCCCTAGATTGTAACAGTATTGATCTGGACAAATTTCTCCATACTTATGTGGGGTATAGTTTCTACATGATCTGCAATATCCATTGTGCCAACTACCATGGTATATATCGTTCTGTCTAATCGTCTATTTTACCTGAGCTCTTCAAATAACAGGAACAGACCACATGTTCCTTTCTTAGCCCTTGCGATCAACTTCCTTCATACACTGCCAAAAATTCCACCAAAGCTGGATATTCCCATAGTGCTAATATTTTGCGGCAAACCCTTTGCCTCCCTAACAGTAATGTTATGATATTTATCTCAGGCAGAAAATGAATACTACTACTACCTTGTGTTGATCTGAAGGCGTCAAAAAAAAAAATACAATGTAACCATATCTTAAGAGATGGAAACCATTTAACTGCAAATTCTTCCTTTTTATGTTAACTGTGAATTTGTGGGCACTCTTCACTTTTAAGATATTAACGGATATGTGCTAGGTTGGAAATGAACTGGCACCTGACCTTACGAGTATGTACTAATAAGTCGGTCTTTGAAAGGGACCTATTTTATAATATGTGGTTTCCATAGAGAGGTCAAGCCTTTTCAGTTATGTGACCTACTCTGAATTGCATATCCCTCCTGTTTTATGTTTCTCCTTTGCTTATTGCACCTTCTCTTTTCTCCATCTCTCTTTTGTTAGTTTCTTGTGTCTCACTCATGTCTACGAAGAGTAGACTTAAGTTTTAGCTTGCTTGTTGGATATAAAGTTTCATATTTTTACCTAGTGTATATTTCATCAAGGGATAAATATTAGAATTTCGCGACGTCTTTACTTATTTACATACATGAACCCATGGTGACTTAAGTAAAACACATGCTCCATAGAAATAAATGAGTAAAAAAGGCTTGAACCCCCCCCCCCCCCCCCCCCCCCCCCCCCCCCCCCCAATCTGTCAGTGAAGATGGCTACGAGCAACAGTTGCTGCATTGCTCAATCACTCCATGGAAGAGAGAAAAAAAGGGGGGGTAAGGATGTCTTTTCACCCTCTTTAATGAATGTATGCTGGCTCGCTCGCCCCTTCAAATATAATGTTTTAGTTGACGGGGTAAAATTACAAAATGGGACCTGTTAAGGACCGTTCACTACAAAAAAACTCCAGATTTATCTGAGGGTTGAGCGGTAAATATTTATATTATTCCAACAACTCTTCTAGGTCGAACGCTTGTTTTAGGGCTGCGAGCTGAATTACACAGAGGTATAATTTTTCATAGAATCCGCTTAAAATGCACGACCGATGAATTTGAGAACTTTGTGTCGCTCGACATCATGTGGAAGACCTTGCCATTACACAAAAACTCTAGAGTTGTGGTAAGGGTTAAATATTTACATTATACAACCAAGTCCTTGTAGGCCCGTCGCTCATTTTAGGCTGCAAGCTGAATTATGCAGTGTTAACTTTTTATAAAATCCTTTTATAATGCTTGTCAGAGAGATTCGAACATGTGTTACTCTAATACCGTGTAAATACCACTACACCAAAATGTCGGAGTTGTGGGGAGGGTTAAATACTTATAGTATTCCAACATGACCAAAAGTAACAACGGAGGATTCCATCCTTTTTTGGAGAGTGTTGAAGCTGTTCACATTATTTTAGCCTAGGGAGTTTTATGAGTTCCTTCTCCTTGCTATTTTTGTGTCAATTGTTTCTAATTATACTACATTGCATATCATTGCATCACTTACAAGGCAATTTTATCGTTAAGCCAACCTCAATATCTTTGCTTTCTGGACAAAAAACAGTGCTTTATTTTTTGAAAAGTCGAGGATTTCAGATGTCTCGACTCTTCTATGAATAGCTAAAAAAAAGAAATTATTTGATTACTTAGTGGTGGTTATTCAAACAATAATTCATAAACACAGTGAGGTTGGGATTTCAGAATCACAATGACTTTAATGGTTCTAAAATTATAACCACGCTATATCTATGAAACCACCATTTATGAAAATTCACTCTCTTTGTGTGATCTTATTCGACATAAACATTAACAATTTTATGATATAACAATTTTTTTATATTTTAACCATATAAACTTATATATATATATATATATATATATATATATATATATATATATATAACAGTACAAAATCAGTTCAAAAATATAACTAACTTATAAAATTCCATAGCTGTTACGTTTGCGACCTAGTAAAAGAGTTCAGATTACAAAAAAGACCAAAGAATTGATATTTCAGCATTTAAAAGACTAGTAAATGGGAGTTTGGTAGTTTGAATTTGCAAAATAAATAAATATGCAAAGTTGCAAGTTAGTTCACCCTTTTTATAGTTGAATATCTGGTACATAGGATCACACATCAATTTTAAGTTTGTTTGGTATACTACCTTTTTACTGGGATAAAAGAACAAAACAATATTTCTAAAAAAAAACGTCTCCAAATTTGTGCCTGGAATCATTTGGGGAAGAAAGAATCATAGCAAGCAACAAAACAACGGATCTTGGTATTTGAAATCACACAAACCACAAAGAAGAATGTCACTATATTTTTTAAGCTTCAGTTATGCATAAGTACAGTCTCTCTCTTCACCAATTAATAATGGGAACCAACACATCTTCGAATCACAACCGGCAGAGAAGAAGCTGAATAATCTAGAGGCGGCAAAAGGAGAGTGAGTCGACGACGGATGTCGGGATATTGGACTGTCATCCGGGAAAGACTTGGGAAGTTATTTAATGGCGGGATGAGGCAAGTAAAGATGGACATGGAGGTACAGGTGAAGAGAGGAGAAAGGAGGTGTTGGACTTTGTTGAATAAAGGAGGAGATGAGCTTAGGTTTATGAGATGGAGGAGGACGTGCCAAAGAGAAGAATAATGAGTTTTCTCAGGCTAGAAGGGGAGTATGAAATAAAAAAAAATGTGATTTCATTATCACACGTTCAAATGGTGGGATTTTATTAGTTGAAAAATGAAAATAGTTGAGCGGTTGCGATTCAAAAATCTACCAAACCTGTGATTATGGAATCCTAGATGACTGACGGCTGATTTTAAAACCACAACCCAAAGTCGCAAATGACCAACACCAGATTTATAAATCCCAGCCTGTGATTTTGAAATCTCGTTTGACTAAGCCCACCTTAGTTCACACGTCTGGACATTTAACTTTCTTCAAATTGGTCTTCCAAATTTGAGCTTTAGCTAATGCTCTAGTGAAGAAAAGAGAGAGCTCAGTGAGGGGCCTATTTGCTAATCAAGATCTTGACTCTAGTACTAGTTGTTGAGATCTTATATTTGAAAAGTAATGTTTTCTTTGCACGGATGGTGAGCATAACTAGAAGCAATTCAAAGTGAAGGTCTTGGCACAATCCCTAGGGTCCTTTGATCCAGAGATCAAATTCCTGGTAAGTGGATAGGTACGTAGCACAGATACTCCAAAATTTGTGTCGTGTCCATGTTGTGTCTTGTGTCCAACATGTAGGGGGATCTGCATGGACACTCTAAACTACATTAGTAGTTTAAATGTTTCTTTCAACATATTAAATGCTGGCTTGATCTAAAAAGAGAAAATGAACATATGACTAATTGTCATAAATGGCAAAATTAAGGAGCCTAATATGAAATGCTTATTCAGGGATGTTTCTATGCAATGCGTGTTTTATTATTTTGTGCCACATACATAATTATGACCTAAATCTTTGCATTGGATTTTGAAGACATTCTCAGATGTTTCTGTATTATATTTTCCGTAAAAGAAACCAAATAGATGGTTCGGACATGTTGATTGTTTCAATCTAACTGTTCTTTTATTAAGCTATGAAACTCAACACATCTGACAATTTTTTCTCCTGCAGCCTAGAGACACATGCTATGTTGCAAGTAAAGGGCTTACGGATTTAAAATATAGTGGATATCAACCACATGCATATTCTTGGGACGATTATCCTCTCCTTAAAGAGATCCTGGAGGCAGTAAGAAACTTGCTTATATACTTTTCTTGGCTGGTGTTTGATTTGCTGTAATTGTCTATGAAAGGTCATTCGGATGCCCTAATTTTTACTATTGGCTTGCTAATCGTAGTATTTAAGGAAATGGGGTTTTAGATCCGACATTTGGGTATATCAAGGGAAACCAATGAATTACAGTGGTGGGGCAGAATATTCCAGATTGGCTATCCAAATATAACCCTTGGTTGTTAGCATTTTCGTAATGCATATTTATCATTCACTGGGACGGCGTCGCTTGTTGCGACAGTAATGCTTGGTGATTGCATCCTTTTGGATGGGGGTTCGAGCCGTGGACACAGCCTCAACATATAGTATGATTGCTTACATACTGACCCTCAGACCCTGCATTAGTTGGAGCCTTGTGGCATTGTGATGCCTTTTAATTATGTAGCCTTGACCTCTGACCTCTGTATATGCATCATTATCGACAGCTATTAGCATTTAGATGTTAATTTTCATTGTTTAAACTGTATCAGGTTCATGAAGCTCTTCCTGGCAGTAAGTTTAATAGCCTGCTCTTGAATAGATACAAGAGCGGCTCAGACTACGTGGCTTGGCACTCCGACGACGAGAAACTTTACGGACCTACTCCAGAAATCGCTTCAGTGTCCTTCGGATGTGAGCGAGAATTCTTGTTGAGAAAAAAGCAGAATAAAACACCAACAGGTATGTAATAGGATAATGAGATTGCAAGTACATAGGAAAGTCCATAGTTATTCATGCTAGTTTGAAATTTCTCATAGAATTCATGAATTTGCATCGGCAATGGCAGCTTCTAGTGTCGCGGAACATTCCGCTAGCAAGCGACACAAGAGCAGCCATCCAGATCAGACCTCATTCATGTTGAAACACGGCTCTTTGTTGGTGATGAGAGGGTTCACCCAGCGAGACTGGGCTCATTCCATTCCCAAGCGAGCTAAAGCAAGTTCTACTCGGATCAACCTCACGTTCAGACATGTTATGCTGTAGAAGAAGAATCCTTCGGATAGATGAAGGTATCGCTTTCTTCCACAACTTCTGTTAACTATATGTTCTTGTTCCATTTCTTATATATACATCATAGCAACCGATCCAATCGCATAACTTCTTTACCTCTAGCACTACCCTTGTCCTCTTTGAGTAGGATTGCCGAGAGATTCTCGTAAGTTCCGATCGCGACTTCTAGCATGTCCATAGCCCTCCTCCTATCCTTCGTGACCACACTTAACGTCTCATCCATCTCCTCTGCCTCGCTATCCCTCCTACAAATCTCTTTACGAGCAAATCCCAAGTTCCTTTCCCAATTGGACGCAGAACCTTCGTTCCTGACGCGGTCGTTACTGATGCTTTTGGCCACCGAAAGATTGCTAAACCCGCCGACCCTCTCTTGCCCAAAAACTCCAACAACGGCTCCGCTCGCCACCTCCCAGATCCTTACGATCCCGTCTTCATAAGCTGATACCAAGTTCCTGTTCCCGTCTGCCATTGCTACTGCCGTCACGGCCCTGCTCTGCTCCTGTCCCCACGCCACCACCTCGGTCTCCATTCTTCTCCCTTCAGTTTTAATCGGTATAGCGTGCACTCGGCCGTCAGACCCCCCGGCAAATGCTGCATAGTTTGTGGGATCCACTGCAACGCACCATATTTCACACATGAATCTAACGGTGCGGAGATGGGCACCATCTGCCATTGCCCAGAACTTGCATGTGCCATCGAGTGAACTCGAAACTATGGTGCCATTGCAGCCTCCCTGTCGCAAAGCGATGCCAGTGATACCTGAATCATGTGCTGAGAACCGATAAAAGGCGAGACGGGCTGAATCGTTTTCCTCCGAGGAGACGTCTAGTATGCGGAGTACCGGGAACACGGCGATCGTGCCGTCTTCGCCGGTCGATACCAACAGGGAATCGAGCTCGTCGACCGCGAGGCACGAGACGGAGCGATCGTGCGCACGGAACGAGCGGCGGAGATCCCCGGAGGGGAGGGCGAAGGCGTGGATGCGGCCCGATACGCCTCCGGAGAAGAGGTACGCTCCGTCGGAAGTCGCCGCGATAGGGGCCACGGGTTCGGGGGCGGGGATGGAGCGAAATGCGGCAGAGGACCACCAGTTGTAGAGCCGGACGAAGCCCGAGGACGCCGTGGTGGGGGGGACGTGGGAGGAAGCGATGAGGGCGGTTCCTGCGAGGGCGAGGCCGTGGCGAGGGGAGTGGCTTCCGACGAAGTGGGAGAGGACATTGCCGGTGAGGGAGTCGTAGGCCGTGATCGACGAGTCGGGGGAGCTGGTGAGGATGATATCTCTGGAGAAGTCAGTCATTCTTCAGAGAGAGGAAGGGGATAGATTCTGTAGATGCATGCAGAGATGGATAACTAACAGAGTCATTATAAGGGGGAGGGCTTGTATAGTAAGTACAAATGTGTGATTGGAGCCTAGCGTTGGAAACGTGGTGAGCTGGTGATTGCTTGGACTGGTTGCTATAGTGAAGGTTTCAACAATGTGAAGGGATTTTCGGACTTTCTAAATTGTGTAATATCAAGCTTTCCTTTTAAAGTTTGTTAGCTTGGAATTTGTGGTCTTCCTAATTTTCAGAAATATGTTGATAGCTTGGATGTCTCGTAATAGCTTTGGCAACAAATTCTGGAAGAAGTAAGTCGAGGCTTGTCTCTTTTGCTTTGCTTTTTTGACCGGATCACAGTTTGGAAGAGTACAGTCCACTGGATTGCAATTTGTATACAATTTTAGATGCATACCAAGACGCGGTATTGTATCTTCTTAGAATTGTGAACTCGCGACTCGCGAGGACCAAATAGCATATGATGAATTCGGTTCAATAGAGTTACTCAGTGGGGCTTTGTTGTACGGACACGACACGAATATGGATACGGAATATGAATATTTTTGGCTTAGTACAATATTGTTACCTACATTGGACAAATACGGCATGGATGTGATTACAAATATCATGAAGCAAGCACCTGATAAATACAATATTGTTATCTTGGCATTTCTATTGCAGGTTCTCTCTCAATTAACACTTGATAAATTCAATGAAATCCCCAAGCACCTGCTGCATATATGTCATACAGCACCAAATGCACTAAGCAGTCTTAGGCCTAGATAAAACATGGCAAACACCAATTTTATTTTGGGGCCAACATAAATGTTATATTTTTCAATATCCAAAATGTTTCGGAAATATTGTTAGGGGACAACACAAACAAAAATATAAAATATGAAAAAAAAAAAAAAATTGTCTTCCTCTTCCTTCCAAAATTTCTAAATTTTAATTCATATTTTTTGCGTAGTTTCTCAGTATATAGGTCTCATTTCGCACTATTTTTGAAATTTGGAACTCCAGAAATAATTTAACAGTCTCGTTTGGAACAATGGACTGTCAAAAAATTTGACAGTTTTAAATATGCACGGAAGTATCAAAAGTTTAACAGTCCTAAAGAGAGAGAATTTCAGACTGTCAACTCACTGAAGTCAGAACAGTGAAGTCAGACTGTCAACTCGCTGAAGTCAGAACAGTCATAATTTTGACAATCATGTGCCATCCTCAACAAGTCTGTGTAGAAATGTGAAATTTAAAACCCCTAAAATTGAGTTCTAAACTTCATAAAAGCACTCATGACGAATCCTAAACCTAAAGTTAGGGTTGAAAAAGAAACGCGTGCAAGCAAACTAAAACTTTGATGCGTTGTTCCCCATCAAATTTATTATTAACATTTGACAAAAACGTGTGCAAGCAAACTACAGTCAAGGTCTCAGTCATTTGCTCTCACTTTGCTCGCCTCTTTTGCCTCCAGGAGCCAGGTTTTGCCATGTTTTCCTTTTATTAAGAAGCCAACCCACTCTTGCATATATTGTGGCCAAGGACTGTCTCATAATTCTCGAAAAAGTGATTCGATTGATGAAATTTGTATGATACTTATGAGATCGATAAAATTGATATTCAAATATTTCTTCTTAGAACGTATTGATTTGACCCCATAAGCAGAACCACCACCCAATATCATGTTGCCACCAAAAGCAGAACCCCTTAGTTCTTCCAGAGAATCTCCTAATTGTTCCAGAGCAACTAGAAAGAGATCTTTAACCAGAAAGAATTCAGTTCAGATGTAGTATACCTATCCAGTAGTTTTCCCAACTCAATCATGTATGATGGAATCATCAAAGATTTGATCTCGTTTAGGTGTACAACCATTCCTGATAAATGAATCCATTGATCTCGTTTCTGCTACACACCATTTTGGGCAATTTCCCAACAATTTTATCAATTGAGAACGCAGTTTCCTGCGAACACTCATTCTACCATACAAATAGTACACAAGATATGACCAACCTTAATAAAATCCAACAAAGATAATTTTCTACAAAATGAATAAATTATGCAACTTCTTTAGACTAATTTTGCTCCTTGCTATTTATTCACAGAATATACTACAAAAGTTATTTCACATTTCCTTCATTACATAATAGTACAAGTGTGCATGATACAATATGAGCACATAAACCATCTACATTACTCTGTTCTAGGGAGTTAGCTTGTGGACAACTGTAGGAGCTTAGACGGTGTTTCCAGCGCGTATCTTCCATGTATTCTGCATTATTTTTGTGGGGAAAACAAAGTGATTAATGAATTTGAAACATAAATTAGCTCCAATATTTGGAAAATGCAATGGTGGGCTTTAGAGAACTTTACGAGAGGTTCATCGTCGGAGTCTCCATCACAATGTTCGGTAGAAGGATCTGGTTTTACTTCCTCCAATGGTTCTTCTGCCATCTCTACTGCATTCGTTTCAGTTTGCTCTTCAGTTTCTAATTGCGGTGCTGTATGTCTCCCTTCAGATACATCTGAAAGAAGAGGAGCAACGACGAGACAAACAGAATAAGAGGTTTAAGAATCTGTTGGTAAACAACTGCGATAATTGCTTCATCTAAGAAAAGGACTAGTCATGTAAAATATTATATAGATCAAAAAAAAAAAATCCAACTTGAACCAGCATCTGATTGAAAGTATCTTTAAATCTTAAATTTCTCTGTTTACCAAGAATGTTAAGGTTAATTCCATGAGATTTCTACAACTAACCATGTAAGCATAATGAAAGGAGATTTCAATGAGGTCCAGAAATGTTTCTAAAATTCAGTATAAGACTAAATTAGCACCCATAAGGTGCTCATATGGAAACAAAAAAGAAATGGCAGGAGCGACACAATGTACTGACAAGTTTCGTTAAGGAAATGTAGTAGTTAGTGTTGGATGAACCTGATTAATTACTAGAACAAAGTTCTGATATGGATTTGGACATGAAGGTTATTTCTGTGTCCCTGATGCTTATTACTCGAATTTCAATGTCAGGAAAAATGTATTATCATCTAAATACAGAGTAAATACAATACTCTAGAGGGCCCAACTATAATTGTTGTGGAGAAAACAATATTGTTGTAGCTTACTAGCAGAAAAATGATATTACGAGGTGCCATACTCTTGAATAATGATGAGATGACAAAAAATTCTCAAATGTCAAAACATATATACTATTGTTATTCTCAAATTTCAAAGAGTTGAGAATAAAAGAGGCCAAATGTTTATCAGAGTGATCATTTTGTTATCCTAACCTGAATTGGCATTATGAATCTCTGAGCCAGAGTGAGGAGGCACGCCTGATAAATCAGAATCGCCTCTTCCGTCAATGTCACTCTCATCTACATTAATCCCATTTTCTGATGCTTTTCTCCCATTACGATCAATATTCTTTTTGGAAACAGTTCTTCTTCTGATCCTAGAAGACGAAGACGTGTAACCATGCAGTATTCACAATTTAAAAAATAGTACGAAGAAAAGAAACCCCGAGAGTATTATGCTTACTTCTTTGGAGAATCCTTATCATCTTTTGAAAAACCATGTACCTTCTTCTTATTTGTCTTCTCAGTCGAACTGCAGCATCAGTTAAATGAGACAATATTTGAATTTTAATTCTTGGAAAGATACTTACGAACATATTGTGATAAAATAAAGATCATTTTAAATCTGGCATGTGGGAAAAGAAAAGAAAAAACATCCTAAAATGCCACTTCAAAATTCGAAAGAGATCACTTAGTATGATGACAAAAGTTATATCAATCACTCTGGCAGAAAAAAGAGGAAAATCAAGAATGGTTATTAATTGTAGAAAACTAAATGAAGCTACAAAATACGATGGTTTCTTTATTCCTACTGCTGACCATCTACTTTATAAAGTTAGAAATGCTAACTAGTTTTAGTAATTTGATGCAAAATCTGGTTTTTGCCACATTAAAGCACAATATGAAAGATATTGAAAGCATATTCACATGTGCAAAGGAAAGAACAAAAAAAAAATCAAAGAAAGAAGTTTCAGATAGTAAACACTCATGCTGCCATATGAGGGACTGACGAATGGCCTGCTCAGGTTCCTATTTCTCCCTTGGTACTATGCTAAAAAGTAACAGATCCTTCATGCAACAAACAAACTGAGAAATTAATGTATGCATTTTGCATCTTAAAAAGCAGTGTTCTAAATGGCACCCGCCTAGGCGGCGCCTAGGCGGTAGGCGGTCCCTCTCCACACCGCTTTCCGGTAGGCGGTGGAGTAGGCGGACAACGGAGGTTGGTGGCATAAGCGGAGGTGAGGCGGCGTAGGCGGGCGCCTAGGTGGAACAATACTTAACAAAATAATTTGGCCAAAAAAGTTTTTTAAGCATTATGGGCATATTGTTCACTTTTACAAAACTAAAACATTATAAATCTTCGTTCTACAACTTAGTTATGCATGGAACACCCTTAAAATATGCATATTATGCAAAAAACAGTGGTAAAATAATAAAAAAATGTTCAAAATGTATCGACCGCCTAGGTGGTAGGCGGACTCTCTCCGCCGTGCACCCGCCTGCCGCCGTTTAAAAAAGTACTATAAGGGCCGAGTGGATACAGCAGCCAAATCTTTGTTAGTCCATACATCAGCATGCAGATACTCCACGCATCCTAAGTTGGCATACTACTAACCGAAAGCTACAATTAAAATATCAAGAGTTGAGAATGATGCTCACAGTTCTGCATTTAAGGATCGATGATGATATTTTGGTCGCTGTACATAATGAGCATAACACAGTATCAGAAGGTCCCATCAAAATGAATAATCCTGAAGTAACATAAACGAAAGAGATTGGTAATACCAAACCTTTTTGGACATATTACTCTTAGTAATAAGTTCCCATTCCTCCTTATCCAAACAGAGAAATTCTACTTCCCCATCATCGTACAATACCTATAAAACAAACAAAACCTCAATTTTGTAGGACAAACCTTTTATTTTGGCAGGAGAAACAAACAAGGATAATTGAAAATAGTAATATCAAGAAATAAATAATAGATAACTATTGCGCAAATAAATGAGAAGCTCATTTGGTGAACTTTAGAAACGGTATCCAGGGATAAATTGCTCTTATTACTGATGGATCTAGGCATGGTCGAGGTTTTCTGGTTAGAAAAATAAAAAATAAACTTCAATATTCGGAGGAAATCATATACGATAATTTGAAGATTCTAGTACATGTAACTATCTCTAAGTGAGGATCACTCATCTGACATCTGCAGCGTGAATAACAATGCAGATACCAGTAACGAAAAAGAATAACAACGTAGATTCCTCATTGGCTTCTTCAGACTCTAAACTTGTAAATTTGCAGACACATGTATATGTTAAAGGATGCAAAAGAAAACTATATCCCTGTTTATGTTACCACCACACTACCATATGATTTGCAAGGTCACACACATTGAAACATTATTGAGGTTGGATTCAGGAGGTACATAAGTATGGTTTTAACTCACAGAAAAAACATCATAAATACTTCATTTTAAATTATACAGAATATTCTTAGAAGAAATGGCATCCATTAATGTTAGTCATGTCCAACCCAAGTAGTAGCCAGCTGGCACCAGTTATTTCTTGGCTCAGCAGAATCCACAAATACAGCTAAATAACCGACTAATAATTTGATCTTTGCAAAGTAAGCCACAAGAAACCATTGGAGTAAAATGAACCACCTTAGTTTCCAATGTTAATTCTAGAAGAGAATTTTAAAGAAAAGATTTAAATATGAGACTTTCAAAGAGGTCTACACAACAAGAAAGGAGAGGGATTATGACGTCCTTGGATCTATATGGGAAAAAGTAGTTTATGTTCTGATTAGTTTTCTATTGTTGGAAACAAGTCATACATCTTCCTCTAGAGATACGATGTCATAGGCATGAATTTGCAGAGAGATGCAATTGCTGCTTGTCAGAAAGGTACAAGTATAAGAGAAAAAAAACAAAAAGAGAACCTATAGAAGAATGAGGAAACAAACTCACCTCGTGTTTCTTCTTTTCTGGGTCATAAGATCGTACAATACCCTCATAGTACCTGTATTAGTAGTAACAGATTCATAGTATCAGAAAAAGTAAACTTTAGAACAGCTTGGAGATCTAGAAAATACTGCTGATTCAGACCACAATGACCATAGACCATCGCAACAATATTAACCGGGAAGCGCACTTTTATAACAACTTTGTCGATAATGGATAGATAATTATACTATTATGGAAGCTAGTTTGCTATTTCATCAAACTCAACCGTAGATGGTAAACTGACAGTAAACAAAAAGTAGTAAGCCAGAATTTCAAAAAAAAAAATCATATTCTTTATGGAAGCTAGTTAGATACTTAAATCATATTCAACCGTAAAGCAGCTACGGTACTGATAGTAAACATACAGTAATAAACCAGCATGTTAAAAAAAACATGCGGAAGACAAAATCCTTACACTTTATCAAGTGGCCACCAAACTTTTATTCTGGATCCAATCAACCCTTCACCACCCTGAGCGCTGTGTGATGAACACTGCAGGAATAGAAGAGCCAATTCATAAGACTCGCGTCCATTTTTTGGTAGGAGAAAACAAAATGAAGGGAATTCATCAGACATCCGAGTGAAGCTGTTAAAAAACTATTAAGAACGTTGGCTTGTATTAGCTCCAAGGAATGAAGAAAGTAAGTACCAGAGCATTAATGGTCAAAATAATTATCCACGTGATACTCAACGTGTTTATCCTTGTGACTTGTGTTTTGTTTCTTTGTTTGAATAAAATAAGTTGAAACAGGCATGACGCACACATTATCTCCTGATTTGAGCATAATCTGTAATATATCTAATATCTATAAGCACATGTGAAGTGGAAAACTTCAGAATAATTTAAGCTGTATTCATACTGTAAGTGATAAGTTTAACATAACTAGCAAAAATGTAGTCATAATGAATTTATGATACATGTGTACCTCCCTCATCGAGAAAGACCAAGTTTAGTCCCACACCAGATATGGGATGGAAGTGTGATTGGTTTATATTGAGTTCCTGGATCTCAGGTCTACATCTGGGTTAACCATTTTGGTAAGTTGGGCTAAATGATGTGCGTGCACGGCCCCTACAGGTCGTGTTGGCAGGCTCGTGGGTAGGGGAGACGGGGAGTGATAATTGGTATCAGAACTACCTATGGATCATGTTCCACTCGGTTGAGACTGGGCCATTCGCAAAGGCACAACGTGGACGTTGCATCTTTGAGTGGGGGGAGATTGTGAAAGCACAAGTTTAGTCTCACATCGGATATGAGATGGGAGTTTGATTATTTATATTTGGCTGCTTGGGTCTCATATACATTGGAACTAACGGTTTTGACAAGTTGGGCCAAGTGATTGTGTGTGGCCAATTTGCAGGTCAAGTCCTGGCAGGCTCGTGGGTCAGGGCTTGCAGCTCATCTTCTTGAAGGGAAAAAAAGCTAGGAAAGGTATGTCCAAAACCTTATCAAAGGAAATCTTCAGAGACTCAATGTTTGAAGAGGTCTTCCCTAAACAAAATATTTTTGCAGTAAACAGCACAAGAAATGTGCTATGAAGCTTTAGTTAACCAACACTCTCACAAGGGCACCAGTCCAAAATTCATGACGACAAGGTACCAATCGCAAGATAAGAGCTTGATACTATGTAAAGAGTTCTTCAAGACTAAGACAATTGACCAAAATAATGGAAGTATATAAAGGGGATATTTGCAGGTGCAAAGCAGTAAGAATGAAATACTTAACACTGCAAGAGTAACACTACTTGTACAATTTGCATATTGCAAAATGTGAAAATTATACCTTGTCCGTCATTTTGAGTTTGTGGTTGGGACTACCTCACTAGTCACAATAATCCCAAAAACACAATCCGAGGTGGAACAACACCAACAGGATGCATAGAAGTCACATAAAATTAGAGTACAATCGGAATTTGTCAATAAAGCACACGATCCAGTTTCCATAGTGTATAAACCCAAAGGTACCAATCACGATATAACAGATCCATGACTTGAAGAACTCTTCAAAGTAAGATAGTTAACATAAATTATGTAGTTCTATCTTTACAGTTAATAATCGAAAAATAATTAAAACAAGTCGTAGAAATTCCACACGGCTAATAACGAAACATGTGCAAGTTACCTTGGTTAAGCCAGAGACTCTTCTTACTTTACGCTTTCTGCTAGAACCAGACGAGCTTCTGGTGCCACCAACTTCTTTTGCAGTGCCAGCCAGGTTGGGTGATTTCTGTGAGAATCAAAAGAAAAAAGGCAACTTAGTGTTGGGCTAATGTATGCGACTTCTCAGCAGATAAAAGAAAGACTATACCATTGGGTTACTGATAGCTCCACTTTTTGATCCCTCGGCATCTTTTTTATCACTCCAGGACAGCATGCTTTTGATTGTGGGCAAGCAGGAAACCAATAAATCAGAATCAGTAGATTCATTGGTCCCCTTAAACAACTTTCTTCCTTGTGCCTTTCCTACTGTTTTAATTGAATGTGAAATGCTCATGTCCCCGCTTTGTTTTTGTCCTTTGGCACTGTTTGAGTGAGATCTTTGAGAGCAAGCTGACCTTTTGCGTTTTGGGGTTGAGACAGATAGCATGCTGGTGGAGTTGGTCCCTTTGATTAATTGAGATGGTGAAGGTTCACCCTCAAAGTGATCATGGTCGCTACTTAAGTTGCCAATTTCCATGCTCCAGTCTTCTTTCATGTTGTCCAAATTTATTTCCCTGACAACTCCCAGAATATCAACTTCGTTCTCTGAAGTCTTCGTATTAGAAGATATGTTGTGATTTTTCAAGTTTTTCTTCTTCTTCATTCCCTGTGCCTTCAGCATTTTCATCATTTTTCCGAGAGGTACCTCATTACCATCCCCATCTTTCTCTTCTATCACCATCTCATCCTCTGCTTCGCCTGAGAGAATCTGAGTTCCAGAAGAGCAATGACATAGGGAATAGAATATGTATTAAAAAAAGTAACAAATCACAAATATTTAAACATACCAATTCTTTATCTTCAAACATTAGTGCTTCGAAATGGGCCACGATAGTGTCACCATCCAACAAAGTCTGCTCACCATTTTCCTATATGAAATCAAAAGGTAGGATTTATCGATGAACTGCCATCTGCGAGAAACCATTATGAAATACAAGAAATTGAAAAATTGAAATGACGGTTGGAAAAGTCAATGTGTTATCAACCCTTTTGGTCGACTTTGAGGGCCCTATCAGAAACGGCCTACAAATTTGGTGTCAAATAGGAAACATGCAGTCAGGCAAATAATGATAGCAGGTAAAAATTCATCCAATTTATTGTGACCTACTTCTGGTTCAAAGTGAGCACATCAAGAAAGTCTTCAATAGTGATGGCGATTAGCAATTGACCTTTAGATGGTACTACAACAATCAACGTCAACCTTCTACTCAAACACAACCAAGTTTTCCTCTGGTTCTACCTATTACTGGCTGGCATACAAAAGAAGCTCATTTTAAAAGGTAAAAATAAGGATTTTGAAAATTAAATGCCAAGACACATTACAAAGAAGAATGATTCAAAGACAATCTAGGAAAATCAAAATCTGTAATCGTAGACAAGCACTCGAAGGAGCTCTAGATGGGTGATATCCCATATTAGATCTTGCAGTTGTAAGATGTGGTCATATTATGCATACTGCAAAGAGGGCCTATTGAATATTAACCCACACAGACACACCAAAGTCTAAGTACAAGCCGAAACCATTACGTTTCAAGCTGTTTCGGATCAGAATTGACGTCCGAAAGCGAACAATTCAAAACAACTGACACCCTCTTAAACTGTGGGAACCAATACTCATAAGAGGGGTCCAAAACCGATGCTGAAACCGGATTTTTGAACCTCGACACAACCAAAAAAAAAAAATGATTTCATGAATTTACTGACACACAAATCTATATACATTTTCATCCATATCTATCACCTATTTATGCATCTCTTGTTTCCTTTGTCAGAGTCGAGTGTGTACATCTTTCTACCCTTTCTAATCCCTGAAACCTACCAGGTCTTGCTGATTTATCACATCCAACTTATCAGTCCTCGTACGTTATTTTAATTTGTCTTACATGACACTTTTATGTTGTTATTTTTTGAACTTACAGAAAGTCCTTCAACTATACTGCTTTTGCAGACCCTATTTTCTCTTTTAAAAAGTGACAAAAGGGCTATATTACAGGCTATCAAGGAAACTAAGACTTTGGATGTTAACCTTTGGATTGAATAAAAAATACAAACAATTCCAGAACCTAATGTTTAACCCCCAAACCTTTAAACTTTAAAAATATAATTCTTTTTAGGTGTACCAGTTCAGAGGAGCCATAGAAACTCAGTTAGAAGAGCTGTTAAAAGTAGTGGACTGCCTAAAAGAACTTAGTTGAAGTTATAAAAAAAAGGTTAGCACTCCAACTTTTACTTGGGGACAGCTCTTACTTCAGGACAGCCCAGTTTGGTGGAACTTTTACTCGGGACAATCCCAAATTTTCTTTAGAGCTGCCCAAGCCCAAGTTTACTGAGGGCAGTCCCAAACTCTCCAGCGGCGGATGCCGGCGGGGCGCGGGGTGAGGACGCCTGTGGGGGCGCGGCGCGGGGGTGTGGACGTCCGCGAGGGTGCGGGTCCGCGGACGCTGGCAAGGGCGCGGCGGCGCGGACGTCGGCGGGGGCGCGGAAGATGCCAACAAAGTTGGCAGTCCTATCTAAACTCCATGTTTGGACATAGGACTCAAAGTTGGCAGTCCTTACATAAAGTAGGACTGTCAACTTTGTTAGCAGTACTACTTGGTGTTGGGACTGTCAACTTCGTTGGCAATCCTGAAAGAAATTGACTAGCCTCAAGTAACAAATGGGAGTGGCAAACTTGTAAATATTTTAAAAAAAAATTGGGCCAGCCCCAAGTAAAACTTGGAGTGCCCTTAGAATTTACCAAAAGGTTATGGCATTTGCTAATATTAGTGAGCAGATCACTCTTCATATAGCAAAATGGAACAAAAAGTTGAGACCACAAATTTTGAGATAAAGGGTTTCTTGTCGGTTTTGATGTTTCTCTTCTCTCAAAAAAAACCAGAACCAACCCCCCCCCCCCCTTCTTATATCCTACCCCCTATCCGTCCTTCATATAGATAAAGGGTTTCTTGTCGGTTTTGATGTTTCTCCTCTCAGAAAAACCCGGAACCAAACTTTCCTTCCACACTTCTACTCCTATCCTTCCTCTTTTCACTTCTCCTTTCCACTTACTGTTTCATGTTTTCTCCTTTCATGAAAACACAAGACCTCAGTTGTCGCCACTCTCTCATGGATCTGCCACAATCTTCTCCAACATTACAGGGGAGCAAAGTCCCTTATTCCTATGCAACAGAGGGGTGTGCTGTTTGTCAAGTGGGATTGACGACTCTCCAGTGTTGGAGAAGTGGGGGACATGACCCTCCATGTTGGAGAACAGTGCAGCACCTGTGCTTCAGAGAAACAAGCAGAAGAGCACAGTTTGGGTTTGGAAGAGGAGAAAAGTACTTTAAAATGGGGGCTTTAAATGTAATTTGGTGAACGATAAAATCATCCAAAATTTTGGTTTTTGCAGATTGTCAGTTTGTAGTATTGTCATGCTTGTTAGATAAATGGAGTTTTTTTATAATTTGCCATACTTTATTTTGTTTTAGGTCAGTACACATTTCCACATTAATATAACATTAGGCAGTACCAAAAGATTTGACCAAATGACTCATCAAAGTGCAACAAAAGAACCATAGTTTCAGAATAATTATATTAACAAATAAACCATATGCATAATCTCATTTCCAACCTTAAACTATTGTTTTATTATACAACTGGCAACAGTGATAACACACTTGTTTTACAACTCTACGATGATATGGAAATGCTAACACGTGTTTAAGTAATATACTTACCATAGATCTTTCACCTTCACTATTCTCAACAGACTTATAGAGAGTTGGCGGAAGGGATATTGGATTAGCTGTTCCTGAGATATCAATCTGTTCTGGAACCAATCTCTTCATAATTGAAAGGCCAAGGTCGCATATAGCATGTGATGTCTGTGCATCACAAATAACAAATATATAAGTCAGTCACCATCTCACCAAGATAAATATATAAATAACAAAAATAATTAACTGTGGCATGTAATTCCATCTCCAATGAACAGCAATGAACAGTTAGATCAATAACCTACCTTTGACTTCGTCCTGTCAACCACATCTTCCGAGCACTTAATACTCTGTAAGATGGATACTAGACAAGTAAGTCTCTCTTTTTTCTTGTTTGGACCACCTTCATCACCATGCAATAACAAAGAGAGAAATAAATGCAGCCGGCTGAAAAAGTTAAAACAAAGAAACGTAAATAACACCTATAGATAAACTTAAGGGATTACAATCATAAGAAACATAGAGAATGAAATCATGCAGTCATGTTTCATTTCTGGCAATCACAAGAATAAATGAGACCTACAAATACACTTTGGCAATTATATTAGAATCATTGTAAGTCATAAGGAGCTAGTATATAAGGCATTGCTAAAGTACTGCACAACATTATCGATGATATACCAACCTAATGAACCATCTTGAAAATGTAGATAGGAGAACAATATAATTAATCACATAAGGTTGCACCAAAATTTGACACAGACTTCGTTGTTGTTGTTGAGGTTGCACTACATAATGAGATCACAATGAAAACCAAATTGAGATTGTTGAATTAAATGATCAAATGATGACATTTGTGAAAGAATATATAACTTTGAGGTTGTTGAGTTAGTTCAACTGAAAATAAGTTGCTCAGGATTAGAGACATCCAAATGTCACGTGCACTAACATGCGACCACGAATATTTTGCGTGGCAGACGACAGGTTCACCAAAAAATGGTGCTCTCAAAACACATGCTACAGCCTACGGATAATGCTCCAAAATTGATAATGATGTTCAAGGGAGATACATGAAGTTTTTAGTTAGTGCTGAAATAATGGTTGCCTGGAACTCCAATGACTTAATGGTAGCAGCAGAGATAATTGGGAATCCTAGGATCTAAAGAACACAAGAAAATAAAGGAGAAGAAAGATAAATTAATATTCAAAACATTGTTCTAAAGAGTGGCTCCCTGTCGGTTCCAACATATGATAATCACCTGAAGACCAAGGTGCATTCAATAATCTTGTCTTCAGGTGGTTGCCATGCAGGCTCAATATCTGTCAAGTTTTTAAATTTATAAATTGGCTTTTAGGTTTGTCTTCTTTGTATGCGAAGTTCATTTTCATTGCTTTGAAACTGTTGAATAATATTAAACCTCGAGCCTCACCAACACTCTAGCATTTTGGTGCAAGTGGCAGGGATTTTAACATGGTATCACAGCAACCCAGGTTGAATAATCTTCTATGACGTGCAATTTAGGTGGAAATATCGTTGCATGAATCCAGCTCTTGGCCCACAGAATCGACATTCAACCTGTGGCGGGGGTGTGTTGAATAATCTTAACCCTCAACCCTCACTAACACTCTAAAGTTTTGGTGCAAATGGCAAGGAATTTAACAGAAACTTTCCTATTTTGCATGTCCACAATTGGTAAGCTACAAAATGTAAACTATAACTTCACTAATCTAGTTTGCCCTTAACTATAATAGTAAAAATAAGCAGTCACTTCATAGCCTCCAAATTTATGTTGCTACCAACACTTGGCCAATTCAAAATTTCAATAACCATGTGTTTAAGTATCAATTTTTATTGAATTAGTGGATATATGAGATATGCATCTCTACTATCCACCTTGGGTTCAAGCCTGTCCTGTGGTGGCTAACATCTACCTATGTGCCTCCATATGTATTTGCAATCTTGATTTGGAAAAAAAAAAATGTCCAATATTAAACTCTCAAATAATATCAAGCTACACAGAGTCTTAATAATAGAAAAATCTGAGAATGGAAAAAAAAAAAAGAAGCTTAAAAATCAAGAGAAGTGACATAGAACTAACAAGTAGACAAGGAGTAGAAGTATCCAGTCTAAGAAGGCACTCGATAGATAAAAGCTACTAGTACTGAAGAAAGTTGGAGGAAAGTGGAAAAAAACAAAGGAATTAATTTTATAGATCATTCAAGGCAATCAAGTAGGGGCAAAAATGGAGAGCGGATCTATGAAAAAACAATTTATGGAGATCACAAGCCAGGAGTCTGTCTTTCCTGCAGACCCTGGAAAGCCAAAGGTAGTTGTTACAAAGACCATTCACCAGTTTACAAGATTAAAATATGTAGAACAGTGGTGTCTGTTATTCTGAAACATACGACAAGTTTGCAGGAACAATGGTACTTGGTAGACAAGAAACGGAGATCAAATATCTACATACTAAACTTCCTTGATGAGTATCATATTTCAAGGGTGGCATACACATTAATTGACTGGAGTTGGATCCAAAGGAGACAATAGCTCTCTCTCTCTCTCTCTCTCTCTCTCTCTCTCTCTCTCTCTCTCTCTCACACATATGTAAGTGTGTGTGTAAACAAGCTTGTTGGATGGGATAATTAGATAATCGGTTGATAATGAGGGAGTACATTATATACAGGAAAGGAGTCGGCTATCTCTATTATTCTACCCGATGTGGGACTAAAGCCCAATAGACTAATACACTAATACTTAACACCTCCCTCTAAGTTGGAGCATAGATGTCTATCATGTCCAGCTTGTTACAAAGAAACTGAACACGATGGCCTAAAAGAGACCGACTTCGTGAAGATGTCAGCTATCCGATCGCCGGTTCTCACGTGGTGAAATTGGAATATTTCTCGTGGAACGTTAAGTTTAATGTTGTGTTTGGTAAAGGTAGAAACTCATGGAATATTTTCTAATGCTTGATTAAATGAAAGAAGTACCGTTTATAGATGAAGTATTGACATGAAATGAAGTAGATAAAAGATAGAAAGATCATCATTATTAAAAGAAATGTTTTCTCGCGGGATTACTTAGTTCCTGCTTTCAGGTGAGTGTCATCTTGCCACTCATCGGTGCATTCTCCAATGTACTGACCCCTACCCCCACATGTGTTGAAAATTATGCTGGACTTTCAGAGGCGGTAGAAGTCTTTTCATCCTTGGGAACTGGAGATCTGAATGTGTCTTTGTTTTCTTTGTTTAATGGGATGTAAGGTATGGAACAAAGTTATTGTAATTATTTTCCGTTTCAAAAGTAAGCCAAGTTGGCATGTCACTTGGCTATTGAAAACCTTTGTATCCATTGCAAGTTATAAATAAAAGAATTATGTTATTGTATTATTGTTGTTATTTGGTTTTATTTTTTTTCAATTTTCGCTACTTGTCCCAATTCAATCTATTTTGTTCATCTGTAAGTTCATGTCGTGTACAAGCACAACTTAGACTTGTACGGCATCACGCCAGTGACAACCTTTCGATCCTCCGGGATCGGGACGTGACATACTTACAATTTCAAAATTCATGTAAAGGCAAGGGATTCTAGCAAGAACTCGAATACTATGCCTAATTGGGCCCTAGATGGAAGCTAAGTCATGCCTTATATATATATATATATATATATACAGCTCAGTTCTGTATGGTTCACAGGCTGAAGAAGACCAAACGCGCCATCAGAGACTGGGTGAGGGCTCTCCCCCGGACCTCCTTACAGGAGAAGGAGGCGGAGCTGAGAGACCTGCAGTCAGACCTTCAGGGAGACATGATGAGTGGAAAGATGGCGGCTAGAGAGAAGAAGATGGTTGCAGAGGTCAACACCTTGCGACTCCAGCAGGAGATTAGTGCGGCCCAACGGGCCAAATGCTCCTGGCTCAAGGATGAGGACCGTTGTACCAAATTCTTCTATGATGTCATTCGGGCTCGCCAGCACCGGAACTGCATCCAGAGACTTCTAGACAGGGATGGGCGTCTTGTGACCGACCAGGTTGCTATCCAGGAGGAGGCTGTCCGGTTCTACTCTGAGCTCTATCGTCAGACGGATTATCCCACTGTATTCCCTCAGCTGACTACGAAGACGTTGATTACTGAGTATGGCAACAGTCTTCTTATGGCTCCTATCCGGATGGCGGAGGTGGAGGCGATTGTGATGCAGGCTGATGCTTCCAAGTCACCTGGGCCGGACGGTTTCTCTAGCGGCTTCTACAAGCGACATTGGGGTGCCCTCAAGGTCCAGGTTCTAGAGGCTATACAGGAGTTCTTTAAGACGGACAAGCTCCTGAAGGAGCTGAACCACACCTTCCTGACGCTGGTGCCCAAGAAGGAGGTGGCGACTTCCCTTGCTGACTTTCGACCGATTGCTTGCTGTAATTATTTGTACAAAATAATTACTCACCTTATGTGCAGGAGGATGGAGGACGCTATGCAGGGTCTGGTTTCTTGGAATCAGGCGGCATTCATCAAGGGGCGGTCTATTGCTGAGCATAGTCTGCTGGCTCATGAGATGATTCGGGAGTTCCACAAGCCAGGAGGGATGAAGGCGTGTGTGAAGCTCGACCTGAGGAAAGCATACGACACCGTCAACAGGGACTTCCTCTGTCATTTGATGGGTGCGATGGGCTTCTCCGAGACATGGGTGGACAGAGTCAGGGAGTGCATCACCTCCCCTACATTCTCGGTTCTCATTCAGGGTATACCATACGGATTCTTCGACAGCAGCAGGGGGCTTCGTCAGGGGGACCCGCTTTCCCCCTACCTATTCACCCTTGTGATGGAGTATTTTACCTGTTTGATGGACATCGCGGTGCATCGGGAGAGGATTGTACCGATATACAGCAGGATCTCACCAGTGGTCTCACATCTCATATATGCGGATGATCTATTGGTATTGATGAGACCTTCCATGCGAGGGATGAGGGAGCTTACGGGGGTGATGGAGGAGTTCGGACAGTTATCGGGTCTTCGGTTGAACAGGGACAAGAGCAAAGTTTACTTCAACAACTCTTGCACTTTGAAGGAGGAACGGGCCCTGGAGCTTGGGGTGGAAAAGGGAGATCTTCCGGTGAAATATCTGGGGGTGCCTCTATCTGTCAACTACGCGAAGGACCGAGATTGCCAGAGTCTGGTGGACTTTGCGCAGAGGAGGGTAGAGGGCTGGCAGGCGGCTGGCCTATCTTTTGGAGGGCGTATTGAGCTGGTTCGATCGGTTATATCTGCTATTGCTTTATTCTGGCTCCAATCTATTATGGTACCTTTGGCTACTATTAGAAAGATTGAGGGCATATGTGCTAAGTTCATATGGCATGGGGGGATTCATGCCATCTCTTGGGAACAGCTCTGTCGACCTAGGAAGGAGGGAGGTGTGGGTCTGCGTTCTCTTGTATCTGTCAGGGAGGCGGCGGTGATCAAGCTGGCGTGGAGGTTCCTTCAGGGCGGTTCTCTTTGGTCGGCTTGGATGTCTAGTCGGTATCTTCGGGAAAGGAACTTCTGGGTATGTGAAATTGACAACAACTTCTCTGTGGTACCGTCTTGCTCTTCGGAAGGCTATTCGGAGGAAGATGAGGGAGGGAGGGGAGACGGACCTATGGCTTGATCCGTGGATTGCAGGTCAGTCTCTTCTGGAGATTCTTGGTCCCCAGATGGACGGTGTGGCGTACAGAGGTCTGACTTGTAGGCACATCATCAGAGGTGGGGTCTGGAGGCCAGAGGAGTATCGTTTCACTGCTCAGTTAGGAGGGAAGATTAGGCAGGTCCAGATCACTCCTGCTATACTGACTGACGCCTGGGTTTGGGCCCCTCCCGGCTCCACGGAGGGTGTGGGGGAGTTCCGATTTAGCAACTGCTACGATCTTGTTCGTCCCCACTTCGATGAGATCGAGGAGTACGACTTTATCTGGGGGAAGGGCCTAGCCAGGAAGATGCAACTGTCTGCATATAAACTGGTGCTGGGCCGGATGCTTACTAGGGACAGACTGCTTCGGTTCGGGGTCCCTGTTCCTGACCCAAAGTGTGTTTTGTGTGAGACAGAGAATGAATCCATAGGGCATCTGTTCTTTCAGTGCCATGTGGCGTGGAGCATCTGGACAGAGCAGAGCCGGAGATACTTGGGAGGAGTTGGGAGGGAGCGTGACTTCAGAAAAATCCTTAAGTGGATTGGAGATTGCAGGGGCCAGGAGCAGAGTTGGGCCAGACGTGCACGATTGAGGCTCGCTGCATCAGTTTGGCATGTCTGGAGGGAGAGGAACCGGCGCATTTATGAGGGACTGACCACCCCACCGGTGGGCATCCTTCATAACATTGAGTCGGATGTACTAGTAATGTCCCCCTGAGTTGGGATTGTATCTCTATGTTGTAACCTTATTGCGCTGATAGTGGAATAAAATTTACCCTTTTTTCAAAAAAAAATATATAGGATGAAATCCAGCAGCTCCTGCAATTATACAATAAAAGGATCAGATAGATGTTCTAGTAAGGTACATCTTTAATGCAACATGTTGGCATTTATGGCAACAAAGAAATAGGAGGGTTTTCCAAAGTGAAAGGATCAAAGCACAAAGGCAGTTAGGAAGAATCAAAGAGGACATCAAGTTTCTGATGGAAAGATGCAGAAACTAAAGAATGCTGGACCAAATCCTTTTAGTATTAGCATTCCAAGGGCTCGGAGAAATCCACATAATGACATGTAATGAGGGGATTAGAGGATAGTCTGCAATGTACTTTATAACCTTTCTTTCAGATACAATTACCATTTCACACACACACACACACACACACACACTCATATATACGGAATAGGTAATTGTTTGTTAGTAGTTAGTAATCCTCGAACTCTACCCGGCATACTCGGGCCTTATATCTCCAAACTAAGCCACTTGGGCTACAAGCTCTTCGATATAAATAGAAAGAGGGATCATGATCCCCGCTATTAAGCAATAAGCATTCCCGAATGTTTCCAAAATAGTAGCCGTTGGATACATCTTCTTTCACCGTACAGATTAATTCAAAATCTCGCGAGAAATTAGTTTAAGGATCTAATCGTTACGGTCAAAAAAAGATAGATCAAATGGTTGCTATTTCGGGAACATTCGGGGATGCTTAATAGTGGGGATCATGATCCCCCCTCACATATATATATATATATATATATATATATATATATATATATATAAAATAAAATTTAAAAAAAAAAAAAATATATGAGAATTTATAGTGTATATACAGATCTGCTCATAGCTATTTTGCACAAATACGGACACGGATACAAATAATGACACCATACGAGTACATGATACAGGCATATTCAAATATTCAGTGTAATCACCTATGTTGCACAAATTTGGGGACACGGGACCATTTTCCTGTATATGCTTATAGAAATCAAGCATAGCTTACAAATGAGGATGCAAAAACAACAATGTCAGAATGGAATACACAAATTATCATTTTGAACATAAGAACTAAGCTGCTAAGCATCTATATATATAGATATATATATCCTTATTGAGTAAACAAGATCAATTTTTCGGGTAATAGTAGCAAACAAGAGAAGAAATTCAAGACCACGCACCAATAAATGGGTTCAAAATCTTTAACATCCTTGGACTCGTTAATATTAGGACATGAAGGGTGGTGTGCGAGAACATGGACCAGATAGGCAAGAAGATATTCTGGATAAGTCGTTGTTGAGCTCCCATCAGTCTGCAAAGAAAGCTGTCGCATTTTGACTTGTTGACAGATTTGAACTACTTCAAGTAGATTATGTTTTCCCTGGAAAGTGGAAATAAAAAGGAAAGAAAGCACTTTATTCTAATTTCGAGCAAACATGCGTATAGCACAAGATTAATCAAAGTAAAATACCGATTCCACTAAAATGCTACACAAATACTAACCTCGTTATATTCAGGTGAATGATGCTGGTTTATGCTCAGTAAGAAGGCACAAGCATACTTTGCATCCAAGAGTCGCTCCTTAATGTACTGATGCACTTTGCTGAGGAACAATTTCCTAGACTGAGCATAAGCATCCTACATATTATGTAAATACAGTAAATACAACTGGAGAAGACCAAATTCTAAATGGATATGACTATTTGCTTCACAATCAAGAGCATGTCACCTTTCAATTTGTTAACGGTTACTTTACCTCTGAAACTCTCAAGGTCATGTATAAGACATCAACAGGTATCTTATGGTCCCATTGCCTTGACAAACGAAGAACAGCTTTTGCCGCAGCTAGCCTCATATGAGCCTTATCAACCACACTGAAAATCTCATCCCAACATTAACACACAAATTGAGAATAGGACAAGGAACCAGTTTGGTCACCTATAATGACAAGAAAAGTAGCACTAGTTACTGCTGATACCTCGATTCGATATCCTTTGAGAAGTCCCCAAAAGAGAGAACATTCTTCAGGATACCCACAACCTTGTCAATTTCAGGTCTTAAATGAGCATCTCTGACCGGTAAGTAACTCTTCACCAAAGTTTTAATGCCGAATATCTGCAGCATACAAATAATACACAATCGGAGAAAAGAACATGCAGCAGATTTGACAAGGGAAAAATGGTGACATAGGTGAGACACAGGAAACAAAATGTGCAGTCCTCCAGTCATTGAATAAAAAAAGAAATTACATTAGTAATAGAGACTCTCTTACTAACCTTTAACAAACAAAGTTCAGTTCTTTCATTCCATTCAGTGGGATGTGTAGAAACTCCACCCGTCTTCTGACAAAATGATAAGATAATTAAGCAGTTTTCATATATCATTTGCAATATGCATGAGGTCATATCTTGGGAAAGGTGTTATACATTACTGCGTTCCAGAACTTTCTGCTTTATGAACCCAACAATTTCATCCTCTCTTGTTTCAAAAACTGGCATTGCACATTGGGCTATGCATCCTAGTGATTGCAATATGGCCGGCAAATGTGTTTTCTCGTCTAAATTATCAACAAGCCTCTGCAAGAGCAGTCATAAATGTTATTCCATGAAATTAATGTCATCCCATTAAAGTAACGTCAATGTAAGAGGTCCCGTCGAGAATAACTTATGAAGATTGTGGATTTAAAAGAAAAACTAGTAAGGAACATATGACCACCTCAACCTGGGAGGTTCCATCAAGGATAAGTAATCTGATGTTATGGATTACATAGGAGGTCGCATTAAAGACAGGTAACCGAAATTACACATTTAAAAGTTAGCATTGCAAGGAATCTATGACCACCTCAACCTGGGAGGTTGCAATCATGGATAAGTTATCAGATGTTATAAATTAAATTACAAATAAAAATCACGATCAACCTTGTATAGAACAGAGAGTGACTTGAGGCCATCGTCTTTTGTTATTGCAGCTATGGCCTGTACAGAGTATTTAGCTTGCTTCCGACTACCCTCTAGACACAGCCTTTCTAGCAGTAAGTCAACAGAGCTGTATAAACAACAACAAAACTGTCAGATACATAACTCAGTTTAACTGTCAGTGCTTAACATTCTTTTTATAGGATTCACAAATTGCACCTTGATGTCTTTGCCAGTTGCTCACGAATAGCTCCTCCAGCCTTCGCCAAAACATGAGCAATCCCTTCTTTAATTATTTCATTGTCCTCTTTAAGAAGATCAACAAGGGTTTCTTCAGACCCAAGCAATAGCTGGGGAGAGAAGCATGCAATTATCTGGACACAAGTGCATTTTAGAATTTCAATATCGGGGATCGGACCAGCAGATGTATCATATAAAACAACTAATATAACAAAAAGAAAGAAGATGAGATTAAGTACAACATGCATAAAGATTAGACTTAGCAACAACTGTCCATAACAAGCGATAATTAATTATTATTTGACGTGATATTGTTTCCCCAACCCTGGAGATATTAATGGTTCCTTGAGTTTCCGGAAGGAACTTCAGATAAATGATGTAGGGGGTCTTGGTGTAAAGAGACAAAAAAAAAGATACAGAACACAAACACACACAGACACATATAAGAGACTTATTCTGGTCAATTTTCACGTCTCATTACTCTAAAATACAAGAGTGCACATCACATGTGTCTTTTTCATGGTTGGATTACTCCTTGCTAGAGCAATATAATCAAGCTATACAACTCCCCACCCACATAGGCCTTCTTGAAAGGAGTAATCCAACCATGCCAAGTACACCTTCAACCTCCAATACATATCCTCTCAAAGGAAACAGAGACGAGAGAATGGGCCCGCCACTTAAATCTTTGAGGCACCAACCAACTACCAATCGTCCAACTAATGGGCTCAAGTTGTACTGAGCAGTCCAGGCCTGTAACAACATGATGCGCTTGTGCTGACTAAGTGTTAAAAACTGTGACTAGCAATTTATAAAATGACAGGTTAGGTCAAATTATAATGTCAATTTCAATTAGCAGAAACATGTCCAGAGCAGAACGTGGCTGAGCCAACAAAGTGGCAGCCCTAATGATAGTTTCAATGAATTATAAATTCTAGCAAACAAGACAAATGGGTACCAATTCAACCACAACTCACATGTTTCGCTCGTGTTGTGTTTGGTCGCCTGTAATTAGAAATCCCTTGCAGAGCTGCTGTAAATGGTGTTGTAACCATTTTGACTGCAGCAAATGCTGCAGGAATTTATTACAACTTATGATGCAGTAAGTGGGCACCAATTACAATGAAATAAACATTGAAATTGGTGTAAATGCTGTAACAAATGATGCAGTAATAGCATTTACAGGTAACCAAACAACCCCTAAGATTTGTTGAGGAACAAGTGACAGCTAGAAGCTAATTATAAAAGACTTGGTAGATATATGTCATGATAAGGTAATGTCATTCCTTTTCACTCTTTGGCATGTGTCACAGCAATAAATACAATTCTCTGATAGCCAATTGTACCACTTTAGAACACTGCCATTTAGATCATTCCACCTTCCAGCATGAACCGACTAGGCGGCCGCCTCAACCGTCAATTAGAACACTGCCATTTAGGGAACGATGTAGATGATAGGAAAACATCATATCTCATTTTGTCATATCTCATTTTGTAGAGCGAAATACAAAGAAGTTGATCCTGAAGTTCTCAAACAAGAACTAGGTTCACTTAAAAATGCTGATACGAAATTACAAAAGTCAAGAACATGCTAACCAATGTTGCACCGATACGGATATGACAAGACAAGGTAAGGCATCGTCGACACAGACACGGCATCTATTGGTGTCCTAGTGCATGTCAACACGAGACAGCCGGAGTGTACGTCCTTTATGCTATCATACACTGAATACTTATATGAATGCTAAATCCATTGGTAATATCAAAGAGAACAAATTGAGAAGCAACAGAATTGTTCAGAAATGGCGGTGAAATCGATGATAATACCTTCTACTCGAAAGATAGATATCATGATGACAGATAGGTGACGGAAAAATTAGCAATGATCAAGAAAATGTGATACTATTTGGAAGGAGGCGGAGAAAACAAATTCTTCAACAAAATCTGTTTCAGGTACCAATTGGTGGATCGTAGGAATGCTTATTGGTTACTTCTTAATAAATATATTTTCTTGAAGATTCTTATGTAGAATGCATAGTAGGGGAGGCTTCAAAATGCCGAATAATATCCACACATTGGGAGTATTATTATATGACATCTTGTTGCCAAAAGGCTATGGATTTCACCAAATAAGAATTGCTAACAAGACGTTTGTGCATGCACTCAAACCCTAATCACAATTCTCAAGAGGACACAATACCCAAAATTCACAAACAATTTGAAATCATTGTAACAATGCCAAAAACTACAAGACATGCTTTTGAAATCTTACAGACAGTGATATATCGTGCCTCCGTATAATATAAAAAGTAAACGTATTAATCTTAAGGGGAAGGCCACTTCTAGATGTGTCATATTCAATATATTCTTTCTGTATGATGAGTAAATCACACTTTTGTGTAACACAACTTCAAGTGTAGAAAGTAGAAAGTATTAGTGACGGCCTCTACAAGAATGTATTTAGTTCATCATGGTAAAAAGGCTTTCTTTTAAAGAAGAATACATTACCGCAAGCAGATTCATGCATGATGAAATGAATTTCACATGGCCATTGCTTTTTTGTGCAGAAGCTTCCAGAAGAATCTCTTTGACATAATCCTTGTTGAAGAGAAGATATGAACATTTTATTGACAATGCACTCATAAAGTCATAAAGTGGATGTTTATCTCCAAGTATTTTAAGCAAGTCATCCTGCAAATAAAAGAGGCTTCTTTTAAAACTTCCAACAGATTTACAATTAGTTAGCACAAGAGGTCCATAAAATATGACCTGTAAGCAGAAAAACAGGAACAAAGTGAAAGCGACTATAGGATGTGTTACAAATGGAAATGGAGTCTAAGAAGCAAATACCCGGTATGACCATGACTGCTGGAAACTAGTACATGAATCAAGTAGGGCTGTCAGCAATTTCCAGATATTTACATCTTTCAACTGATTGAGAACCTGAAAACCCTCTCCAACTTTTGCGACGTCACTGAATAAGCGAGACATATTCCGAAAGCAAACAGTAGTTCTCTTTTGGAGTTCAGAAGCATCTTCCTGGTTTCCGCAACACAGTTTTGTAATGGAATATTGAAATTGTGTAATCAGTACTTACAGCGTCATACATTTGCAAACCTGATATTTTTGCCTAAGAGATAGATACTTCTGCATTTCTTGTTGTAACCTGCAATCCAAGAGGAAATCACCTGAAAATCCGTGCAAAGCCTATCAAATTCTAGTAATAGAAATTGAGAAGATCATACTACAAAACCCCATGAGATGACCATGATAAATGCATACAAACCTTTGCTTCTGCAACAAAATCTGCTCAAGTGCCTTCACCTCTACTTTATCAAACCCCGAGATAACAGTTGCCCAATGCTTAAGTCTATCTTTAATTGAGAACTCAGGTGGGAACAAAAAACCGCACAAAATAAGTTCAATTGATTCTGATCTGTAGAAAATTCCACACAGTGCATCACACTCAGGTCCTTCCAAGAAAAAGAATCTAGAAACGGGTTATTCATGAAATAAATGTAGCACGCCATCCATGAATAGCTTACTAAACAACTGAATGAAAATTATAAGCCATATCAAGTTCAATTTGAAGAAGCATGTATCCTTGGAATCACAGGAATACATATCATAGCAACTTACTGGAATGGTATCTGGCTTCCAAATAGTACTTTTAACACATATATCGAGATTTCAGTATGATAGAACGATATAACACTTAGGGATGAATAATAGTGTCCTGACGATCCTCATCTGAACATCAGGCCTCGAGACGCCGTTCATACGCAACCTCTTCAAATGATTCAACACTAGTATCTCAAATCCGTCGACAGGAAGTGTCATCAATGTCTCACCATAACCCACGGCTACCCACAACCGAGTAGGTGACACGAGAGTAAATGCCAAACCAGATACCTGGACCTCGAGTACAATGCATAAATGATGTGATGACTCGGTACGAGAAGACAAGTCGGCAGACGCCATCACGAACAAAAAAAAAATACAATACTCAAAAGGATACTCAACTAAGCTTGCTTCCCAAAAAGCCATCAGAAACCTAGAGGGATGTCACATAAGTAGATCAAAAAAAGGTGACAAATCACTGAATCAGGTATCTATGTCACCTCTTCCAGATTATTCTTGGTTAACCATCTCATCTTGTAAAGATGATATCTATTTTGGTGGGTGTGGAATTGAATATCTAGCAATCAAATATAAATTTTTGAAAGCTGAAGCTTTTCCCTATTTTTAATTGAACTCAAATAGCCTAACAAAGACTAGAAGCTAAGAACACAAACTCTTTTGTATGAAGGTGAATCGAACAGAAGTGGTCACATAACTATTTGTTAACCAGCACAGGGTAAATTAAGAAGAGCATGTGCACTACGAGAAAGCTGAAACCGTCTACGGACATAATACAAGGAAGATTGAAGAAAAATGGAATAATACATCAAAAAACAAATGATGGCTAAGTGTAAAATACTATGTCATAGATTGAATTGAATGAGCCCAGTGGATTTGAGATAAAGGCATTGTCATTGGTGGAGTAAGCTTCATATATTGCATTTAAAAAATTGTCAGTCTAACAGCCAGAGAGTAGTATGTCTATTTCCACCACAAATATACACTCTTGAAGCAAATAAATCAACAGATAATATGACAAAGGACGAGAAATAACAAAAGAAATTTAAAAAAACACATTGTTGCACTTAATTTCCAAATTAAGTTCTTTGTTGGCATAAAATTGTATATGTTAATTACCTAAAATCCTTGTCGTATAAGCATCTCAGTATCTTCCCAGGAATCCATTCATATTCGTCAGCACTCATTGAACCATCAGTACTCTTCAAGCAATAAAATCGGTATAGATCAGCCAGCCTCTTCATGGTGTATCGTTTAACAGATTGCTGAAATTTAAAATGGAACTCATGATTACAATCAAACTTGGAGAAGCAATAAAATAACAGTGTACAATATGAGCAAGTGGAGTAACCGATTTGTCTCGGAGGCGTTCTGCAACGAGCCTAGCAGTCTCAACTGGAATGACTTTTACTGAATCGCAGGCCACATCATATATTGCAGCAACGACTTGTTTCCGCACATTTTCATCATAATCCAATAGCCGATCAGAAAGTGCCTCTGGGAAATTACATGCAACCCATGGTTAACCATTGTACCCAACATGATCTTTCATTCCATAAAGACATCAGAATTAACATAAACTGCAAGAATGCCCTCCTTACTAATTATCAAAGGAACTTCAGGATGTGTTGGATTAGAGAGCAGATAATTTTTCAAGTGCTCAATAACAGAAACACGGACTTCTACTGCTCTATCAGTCAATCTTTTCAAGAACTCAGAAAAGAGCGGCTGGAAAGATTCAGAGATAGAAACTCCCCGTAGAGCAAACAGCTCTCCAAGTAGGTGGACCGCTTTCAGACGAACATCAAGTGAATCTGCCTGCAGGTACAAAATCTGACAAGTTAGATTCATTGAGATCCATTCCACCGCAGAACACTATAAACTAATGCAACATGATGGTGTGGTCGTGATGGTTGAATAGTTGGTGTAGGCCAACAAATTTGCGAGGAGATAAAAATATAGGTTTAACCGATAAAGTTCGATTTAAAAAAATTGTTAAAAGTTCATGATTCCGCAAAACCTAATATAGGGAGGAGACCTGGTCGTTATGAACTACAACTCATACCTGATCATTGGAAGAGAACAAACTAATACTAATTACCAGGAAATTAATAATATAACATTTCATAGTTTGGCACATAAATAGATAAACAGATACCATATAAAGAAGGTATAGATGCCAACATTTTATATACGGCGCTTACCAACAATACTGCAGTAATATATGGAACAATTCCAGATAGCATCTGGGGAGCACACTGATATATATCATAAATGACTTCATGGTAATCAATTGAGTCATTCAAAGAGCTGACATCACCAGACAGTGATGACACAAGAAACTGCTTCACAGAAGGTTCAAGCTTTCCTGCACAATGTCCTATAACATCCATAGCAAGTCTTCGCGAAGCCACAGAAAAATCCTAGTGCCACATATTCCAGAGGCATTATTTAGAAAGTACAGAAACATTGAATTCTAACAAGGATGGAATACTATTTGTAGTTATAAGAAGCAAAGAAAGAGAGAACCAAAAACAATGAAGTGACTCACAGATTTTTTCCGGCCCAAAGGAGATAGTATGGTACTTAACAGATTCTCCTGTATATCCTCACTCTCATCAAGAATAAGAACCATGATCTTTTGCATTGACAAAAGAACAGTTTTTGGATGATCATCACTGCATTTAACAAGTCAAAAGTGCAGTTACTCTACCACACAAATAATGAAGTAAAAATCATTTAAAGGTGGACAATATGCTAGGAACACAATAGATATATGTTTGCTAACTTGGGTAAATGTTTGCATTGAGAGGTCCGCTATATTATTCAACAGTGCCTTGCAAGTACCTCTAGGAGATGCACAACCCAACATAAGGACAACGCTTACAATTCAAAGTCTTTGCAAATTGCTTACCTAATGACAGAAAAACAGGTAGTGAACATTTCTTCAATGAGGTCATCACATTCTAGATCCAACATCATGACACATGATCTGTATCTTGCAAGCATCTCCAATATAACGACCCTCCTCCCAAACGATGGACTGTTGATGTCATTTAAGCCACTAAGTATTCCTACTATCAAATGAAATATTTCCTGCACAAAGAAAATCCACTGAACTCACAGGTGAAGGAAAGGACCTATGCATCACACATTTTTTAAAGTATTTTACCAGAAAGAACAATTTTCCAAGGTGTTCAAAAAGCATTATTATTTATAGTGGGTTACCCTTAAAATATCATCATTGTAAGGAGCTTCTGGTGCTGTTATTCGAGTAATCTCACAAATGCAGGTGGCCACCAAAACTTTGACATCCTTATCTTGATGTTTCAGCAAGTCTTGTTTGGCAATTGCATCAAGACATGGTTTCATAGAGTCTAACATCTGAGGTGATGGCGACTGATCTAACTCAGAGAGGCAGTTTGCAGCTTGCTACACATCAGAAAGCAATCAGTTTTTATGACAAACTATAAGCAAATCATGCATTTATAGATGTGAACTTTTGCACGAGACATAAACATGGAACGGAATAAAAAATTGGATTTGTCTGTCAAGCATACAAAGTTAGCAACAATAACAAAACTCGTATGCCAATTATAAAGATTAAAAGAATTGGCATTTAATCCATGGCAAGATGATATCTATCACTACTTTTGGAAGTAATATTCAAATTCTGATAATAATGCTGAATTCGAAGCCATAGGTGAAACTTGGTTGTGCATATAATCACAACAGATACCCAGCAGGAACAGACTGTTGTGAGAAAAGCAGTGTGTAGAATTAGATGAGACATGGTTAGTTGGCATAGTGTTCCCGTTGGATATAAAATAAAAGAGTACGCCGAAGAAAATCACGAGTAAAATACCAAAATATAAAAATTGAGAGTACATTGGCAATAATTTCGTTGATTAGGGCTCTAAGCCAAGCAATACAAAGTCGCCAACTATACAATAGCTAGCATGTGATATCACTAGTAAAATCACTAAAGCATAACAACTACAATATCACAAGGGCAGTATAATTAACATGGGCGACCCAATGTTAAGGCCTTTTGTAGAGGAAGGAAGGAATTGGGTTCAAAAGCCAGGGGAGCAGTAAAACTGGCCCTTTGTCTCCAAAAATAAGTTACAAGTAAAATTATCCACCAATGAGGGTAGTAAACAATATATGCAGATAGTACACTAATGTAATATTATTGTGTTAATGTATCCTTACACGTGTAACAGTTATATGATTTCTAGTATTTAATAACATAAAAACATTAACATTTAGTGGACGTGTGTCTTAAAACTCATGATAGTTACACAGAAAAAAATGATGAAAGTTGGTGGCCAAGATTTGCCAAGGAGCCACCAGTGTAATAAACTGTGAAGGAAAGTGCTTGCAAAATGCCGATGTCAAATGAAGTGCCCTTTCAAACTTCTCACAGTTTGCAGTTTAACTAATATTCTGATTAAAAATGGTGTCTCAGTGTCATGAGGCTCACTCTTATGCAGGCTCTGAGGAGGGTCAAGATGTATGCAGCCTTATCACTATATATATGGAGGTTGATTCCATGACTCAGACCCACATCCTCCAGTATGCAAGGAACAAGCCTTATGCTCGCGACAAGCAACGCTCTCACTAGTATCTGATTATACTGTCATTTTTTGTGACAGTCTAGGGAAGGTAGCAGCTGCAATGCTAAATCATGATACTATACCTTAAGTATTCTAGGGACTAGGAGGGAAACTTAACAGAGTGCAGCAGTGAATCCCTTCAAGCAAATCTGGATAGTGTCATAGAACCCACTTTAGGCAAGACTGAACAGGGTTCCAGTGTAGGGTTGCATGTAACCACCCTTTATTTTCTTACAAAATTTGCATTGATTTAAGTTGACATTTTATATACGACACTTCTTATTTACTTGCAATCTTCAGCTAGGGATTAAGACTTAAATCTGAACTAATTTGATTGTTGAAGTAAAATGAATGGCAAGTTGCACTTCTAAGCAAGAATTGTCTAAGAGTGGTATGGACTCTAGTTGTTTCAATCCGCTGTTAGCAACTTAGTTATTTGATGAGGGCTTTCTGAAGGCTTTTAGTGGCTATCTAGTTTTGGAGATTTGATTCTATTTTCTTCGTCTTTCTTAAACTGCAGTTGCTGTCGGCTAACTATTAACAATTTAGCACATTATTCTCTACGGGATTATGTATCCCATGCTTTACCGAATTAGTGTTTTTTGCAATTTAATTATCACCATCCAATCCTTTTCACGTTCAACAAATAAGGTGTAGAGGTCCAAGTTGAGAAGATTCATGGAAAAGTTGATTTGATTGCCATGCTTAGTACTTAAGGAACCAAGGTCCACATAAATATACAGGGTAACAAGATGTATCTTACAGGTCACAGATTAAGCTAATGAAATCAAGTGCGCTCCAACAGAATTTGCATTATGTTTTGTCACCTAAAGCCTAAATGCACACTCCCACAAAACCGAACCCTAACTCAGACAAAAAATCAATCTTTAAAGGTTTTGCGACAATCTACACGCTTCAAAAACCCTAAACCTTAATTCAAACCAATCTGAAATAGACCCAAAAATAAACTCTGAAATTTTCCCCAAATAATGAGCAGAAGAAGCAGTAATATGCTAAAGTAAACCCTAACTACTCACTCCCAGAAAACCAACCCTGATTGCAACTAAAAATCCAATCATTTTTAAATTCTTCCACTCCCTGCACATCTTTACACACCCTAACCCCAATTCAAACCAATCTGAACAAATCCGCACATAAACCCTAAAATTTCCCAAAAAATAAGCAATAATGTAATCACCTAAACCCTACCTACAGTCTCCCACAAAACCAAACCCTAAGGGGTGTTTGGTTGGAGGAAAGTGGGCCAGAACTCTCCAATTTTTTGCAACTCCTCCGAACTCCGATGAGTCCAAGTGTTTGGTTGGAGTTTTTGAAATTCCACTGTTGAAGTGACCGTTCGCAGTTTCATGGTAAACTCGGCCGAATTTTGACGTTTGGATGCAAGAGTGGAAAAGTGGTTTCTTTTTATTTGACCCTCTGTAGTTTCATGTCAGTTGAGAAAATGTCACTGTTCACCTCCAAGAATAATTGGACGAAGTAGTGAAAAAGAAAGGAAGTTCAGACGTTTGGTTGCACGAAAGTGGGAAAGTGAATTTTGTATGAGTAAATTAAATTATGGAGTAAACTACAAAAATAAAACTATTGAGTAAATTAAATTTGTCTTGAATACAGTTTTTTTCACTTGGAAATTTTTAGTTTTTATTTTTAGGACATTTACATTCAATAATTATGTCAAATTAAAATAAACAGTAATTATTTGATAAAATGTATATTTTCAATATTTAGGTTTAAATGACAACTATATATGTGAAACAAAAAAAGAAATCTGGGGATAAGCAACATCCACTTTCAACAACCATCAAAACAAATACCTTTTTCTTCACTTTCAGCGACCATCCAAACAACTATACTTCTTTTTTCTCCACGTTCAACAACCATCCAAACAACCAAACTCATTTTTTCTCCACTTTCAACAATCATCCAAACAACCAAACTCATTTTTCTCCCCTTCCAATTCGACCATCCAAACAACAGTTTGAAAGTCAAAACACATGCATACGCATCACAAACCCCACTTTTTCACTTTCACACTTTCGTGCAACCAAACAGCCCCCAGGTTGAAACAAAAAACAATATATTTTTTACATTTTTGCCACTCCCTGCGCACATAAACCCTACAAATTTTCCCAAAAACTCTAAAAACGACCAGTAATGTACTTGCCTACACACCTCAAATAAAATAAAAAATCAACCTTTTCACGATTTTTCCCTTCTTAACACATTTCTACATACTCTAGGCCCTAATTCAAACCAATCCACATACACCCTAAAATCTCCCAAAAAAAACAGCAAAATAATCACGTACACCTGTAGCCTAACTACACACTTCCACAAAACCAAACCCTAATTCAAACCCAAAAAAATCCGATCTTTTTCACAATTTTTCCACTCCTTGGGCGTTTCGACGCGCACTAAACCCTAATCCAAACCAATTCAACTAAAGCCTAAAATTCCCCCCCCCCCCAAAAAAAACTCAAAAATTAAGCAAACAGCACACTCAAACAACTACAGATCAGAAGAAGAACCGACCTTCAAGAGCTTGATGAGGACGTCTTTGGAAGCGGGAGGGCTCGCCAGCTTCGATCCAACGTCCCTCAGCTGCAGCTGCAGCTCCTGAGCCATCCCCGGCCGTCCGATCGAAACCCTAGAAATGAAAAAAATTAGGGCTTTCTTTCCCTATTTTTTTAAAGAGGGTGGGGGGGGGGGGAAGTGAAGCAGCTGAATTTTAGAAAGTAAAGTTATCGGATCTAGATTACAGGGAACCCGGGGATTTTCGCGTGGGAGTTTATAGGACAGAGTTAGATTCAGTTGTTCGGACGAAAATACCCCTCACTAAAAAAATTTGGAAATAATACAATTTGGATAAAATATAATTTTGGTACACATAGTTTCAACTTTTTTTATACTCTCCTACTTTAAATATAAAATGTTTCTACTGCATACCAATCGATCACAATTGTTTACAATCACATACATTTCGTCAAGTATCAGTTAAAAGTTTCATTCTTATCATATTGTTGTACATATGATTGCTTATTGGTTAACGATAAATTATTAGTGTTAAGTGAAACGTTAAATGGTACAAGTTAGAGAAAAAAAACTCAAAACTTCCTGAAGACGTTTACTCGCATTGGTTCAAAATAATACAATTTATTAATTTGTTTAACTCACACGAAGTCAAACAATTCATGGCAAAATTGAAAGTATCACTCACATAAGAGAACTTATATTATCAAACTTCGTTGTCCAAATTTTAGCCCATCTGTGTATTGAAAAGTTGTACTTGTAAACACACTTGAGCACTCAGTGATACTTCTTGATTCACTACTCACATGTCATATTGCTACTTATCATTTATAGTATCCAGGTCCAGAGGTTTTTTTTTGCCTAGGACAAAATTTAAAATGATACCTCCTTTTAAAAAAAAGAAAAAACATTTGACAAAAGAAGCAAAATCGCTTCCAGGTCTTGGACCCTTGACCTTTTATATAATAAGTATAAGTAAAAATCAACTACAATAAGTAAGTTGCTATATTATTTTGTAGAAACACTAATATTTAACATATTACAAAGGTTATATATATATATATATATATATATATATATATATATATATATATATGTGTGTGTGTGTGTGTGTGTGTGTGTGTGTGTGTGTGTGTGTGTGTGAGCCACTGTTTTTAAAATTTATTTAGTTAGTGTTAATTAATTATTAATGTCATATTTAGCATTAAAATATTTATTATGATTTTTAGGAATTTTTCTAGAATTTTTAAATGATTTTTAAATGAGTTTTAAATACTAAAATACCTATTTGCAATTAATTAAAAAGTTTTAATATCATTTTGTAATATTTAGAATTGTTTTAATATAGTTATGTAATTTATTAAATTGTTACGATAGCAGTTTATAATTAATCATTTGTTTTAAATTGCGGAATGCAATTTCTTTTTTGCATTTAGTCTTATCTTGTTATTTCTAGAACAGCTTACTGCGCTTTATCTCAAGCGCAGGCTGGACATGACTCGGCCCGGCCCAACAATTTGGGTAACGGATCGTGGCATGTTTTTAGTGGTGGCCCATGCAGGTCCTGACTAAATTGTTTGGTTACGTTATTGTACCAAGCATGCCTGCAATTAGGAACTTAAGGTAATTAGACAACATTAGGAATGACGCTTAGAACACCTAGAGGAATGCTAGGATTGCAACATAGGAAATATATCACATGCTTGCTATTATAATTAGATTTTCTTGCCTATGATTGCTTACTTTAAACAAGTCCTTATAAGTCCTTTTTATTGTAATTAGATGGTGCTTACTCGTTCATCCCAGTACGTCACACCTGAGAATGGCGCACTACACATCCAGTCAGCTGACCAGTTGACTGATACACCTCCACCTCCACCTACCACTTTTCCCCACTCCACAGATCCACAAACCCAGATGCCTCCACCACCTTCCACATCGCAGTCCCAGCAGGACCCGATACTTCCACCACCCCCTATCACTATACCTACCCAGGCTTCCGTCACACTCGACGGGAACCAACTGCTCACTCTGATCCAGGGGTTCCTAACAACCCATCAGGAGCAGACTACCCTACTCCGCCAGAGCATGGAGCGTTCTGAGGAACGTACCGTGGTCCCACCACCTGTAGAGCCACGACAGAGAGCGGGGACGATCAAGGACTTCATGGGTCTGAACCCCAAGGAGTTCTCAGGGACTGAGGGCATAGTAGTAGCAGATGACTGGCTAGACTCGGTAGAGAGGAAGCTCCTTGGAGTTAGGATGCCGGGTGACCTCCAGGTCGAGGCAACGGGATTTCTGCTGATAGACTTGGCAGGAGTTTGGTTCCGGAATGAGCCGTTATTTGCGAGAGGGAGAGCCACTTGGGATCAGTTCAAGACCCAGTTCAAGAAGAAATTCTTCTCGACCACTGCTAGAGTATCCATGGGGCTACGATTCTAGAACATCCAGCAGGGGAACCGTTCTGTTGATGAGTATGCGGCAGAGTTTAGTCGCCTGAGCCGTTTCGCTCCTAGTCTGGTTGCAGACCCAGCGGAGATGACCCGTAGGTTTTGCCATGGTCTAGTTCCAGACATCGGCATTCTTATAGTGGCGAACGGTACGACTGACTAGTACCAGAGCCTAGAGTTGGCACGGAGCATTGAGGAGCATCTTCTGTCTAGCAAGAGGCCGGCTTCTGTACACCACGAGGGACCGTCCAAGCGTCAGGCTTTACAGCAGAGAGCACCGACGCCGCCCCAGCAGACTTACCGTCCCCCTACATCAAATCACCCGACCCCGCCAGTTAGAGCCCCGGGACCCCGACATCAGCAGCAGCAGCAGAGGGGAGCTATATGTTCTTTCTGCGGAAGACCAGGGCATGATTACACCATCTGCAGGAAGAGGTTGAAGCAGTGTCTAGCTTGCGGGTCTGCCACCCATCAGCTTCGAGAGTGCCCAGCAGCCAGGATACCTAGAGGACCACTCCCAACTCAGCAGCAGAGGTTTGGACAGCATCTGCAGCAGCAGAAGGGATCCCAGGAGAAGGCTTATAGTCTAGCCCTTGAGCCGGAGCCGGCGCAGGTTTCGGAGCCAGATTACCTAGCTGACGTCATCACAGGTCATGTTTATTTGCATACTTTTTTAGCTCTATACTTGTTTGATTCTGGTGCATCTCATAGACTGTCATGAGGGTAGTATTTTGTTCAGTCCCCCAGGCACAGCACCATTCAGTGTCAGGAGGACAGGGCCGGAGATCAGCCTAGAGCCGAACTGTTGTGCGACAGTTGGGGACGTAGCACCGCCACACCCTATCATTAGGGAGTTTATGGATGTATTCCCTGAGGATCTTCCAGGACTTTCGTCTGACAGAGATGTGGAGTTCACTATAGATTTAGTGCCGGGTTCATCACCAGTATCCCGGGCTTGCTATAGAGTGAATCCCAAGGAGGCCGTAGAGATGAAAGAGCAGATTGATGACCTGTTGAAAAAGGGCTTCATTCGATCTAGTGCTTCTCCATGGGGAGCGCCAGTGCTCTTTATGCCTAAGAAGGATGGTACAGTTCGGTTGTGTATTGACTACCGGGCCTTGAATGCCATCACCATTAAGAACAAATATCCTCTGCCCATGATAGATGATTTGTTCGACCAGTTGAGTGGGGCGAAGGTGTTTTCCAGGATAGACTTGAGATTCGGGTACCACCAGGTGAAGGTTAGGGCAGCAGACATCCAGAAGACGGCGTTCAACACGAAGTACGGGCAGTACGAGTTTCTGGTGATGCCATTTGGTCTCACAAATGCGCCAGCTGTCTTTATGAATTTGATGAATAAGACATTCCACCAGTATCTGGATAAGTTCGTCGTAGTGTTTATCGACGACATCCTGATATACTCGAAGACGCCGAAGGAGCATGCAGAGCACTTGCGGATAGTTTTGGGGATTCTGAGGCAGGAGAGATTATTTTGCCAAATTATCGAAGTGCGAGTTCTTTTTAGACCGAGTGGAGTTTCTCAGCCATGTAGTTACTGGAGAGGGAATCTCGGTGGATCCCAGGAAGATTGCTGCAGTTGAGACATGGAAGGCTCCGACGTCAGTTTCAGAGATCAGGAGCTTTTCTGGGTTTAGCATGCTATTGTAGAAAGTTCGTCCAGGACTTTGCTAGGATAGCTGAACCCATGACGAAGCTGACGCAGAAGGACGCAGAGTACATTTGGTCAGAGGACTGCCAGGCAGCATTTGAGGAGCTGAAGAGGAGGCTGACGACCGCTCCAGTTCTGACTTTACCTTCAGGTTCTGGAGGTTTCACCATATACAGCGATGCTTCAGGAAAGGGGCTAGGATGTGTCCTACAGCAGCATGGAAAAGTGATTGCTTATGCATCTAGGCAATTGCGGACTCATGAGCGGAATTATTCTACCCATGACCTAGAGTTAGCTGCGGTGATCTTTGCACTCAAGTTATGGAAACATTACTTATACGAAGAGCGTGTGGAAATCTTTACTGACCACAAAAGCTTGAAGTATGTGTTAACGCAGAAAGAGCTGAACATGAGGCAAAGACGATGGTTGGAGTTGATGAAAGACTTCGACATCGATTTACAGTATCACCCCGGAAAGGCAAATGTGGTGGCGGATGCGCTGAGCAGGCATCCGATGGCATGGTATCTGATGATAGATCGGCATTTGCGAGAAGATCTGGAGAAGCTTGGTATCGAGCTAGTTCGGCCAGAATCAGTGATACAGATGATGGCGCTTGACATTCAGTCAGGTTTGATGGAGCAGATCCGGGAGGCACAGTCTACAGATGAGAGCCTTCGCAGACTTCGAGCCGAGGCTTTAGCTGGATTGCTGGATGACTTCACTGTAGCAGAGGATGGATCATTGAGGCATGGCAGCCGATTGTGCGTGCCGAAGGGAGAGCTGGTAGAGGCAGTCTTGCAGGAGGTGCACCGATCGAGATATTCTATTCACCCTGGTGCTAACAAGATATACCGTGACTTGCGGGAACATCTTTGGTGGCACGGGATGAAGAGGGATGTATCACGTTTTATTTCGAGATGTCTAGTATGCCAGTAGGTCAAGGCGGAGTGCCAGAGGCCAGCTGGTTTGTTGCAGCCGTTACCCATTCCCGAGTGGAAGTAGGAACATATTACGATGGACTTCGTCTCAGGGCTTCCTCGTTCTCAAGGAGGGAAGGACGCCATTTGGGTCATCGTGGACAGGCTGACGAAGTGTGCGCACTTCATACCCTTCAAGGTGGGGCTTTCCACCGAGAAGTTGGCAGAGCTATACATGCAACAGATAGTTTGCCTACACGGAGTGCTAGTGAGCATCGTATCGGACAGAGACAGCAGATTCATGTCCCTCTACTGGAGGAGCTTGCAGGAGGAGTTGGGCAGTAGGCTCAAGTTCAGTACGGCGTACCCCCTGCAGACAGATGGGCAGTCCGAGAGGACGATACAGACACTGGAGGATATGCTGAGGACCTGCGTGCTAGACTTTGGAGGATCTTGGGAGAGCCATCTGCACTTGGTAGAGTTTTCATACAATAACAGTGTCACGACCCACACCCTGATTAGGGGCACGAGAACGTGGGTACGTCCAGCCTACGCCGTAATGTCGGCGGTAGAACGCTGTATAGGTCATCTATAACATCTAACATATAACAACAAGATATATAAACCTGTCATCTCCGCACGAAGGTATAACATAACATCTCAACTCTATATCTCAAACACAGTCTAGGAAAGATAGAACATGATATGGAATCAGATGAAAGGAAGAAACTAAATATAAATAGAGTCATCACATCACACAAAGTAGATATCCAACACAAATAAGTACAAGACCTGAAATGTAACTAAGTCACAACTAACAATCGGAACAATCCGATACAAAATGAAACTATAAACACTAGACTAGACTAGGTACCCTCTACTGAGCTAGATGCTCCTCAGGCTCCTGAAGATCACCCTCATGTGTTCCACAGAAAGTAGGACAGTCGCCATCATCATCTGTAATATTTTCAACAGGTCCAGTCAGGACAGGAACGAGCACAATACATCTCACGCAGTTCATATCATGTTGGGAAATATAAAGCATGCATAGAGTAAGATACATGGACTGTAAAGAATATATATAAAAACGAAAAAGATTTGATAACTGGAAATATCTATATATATGATAAGTAAGAACTGTAGGTAACCTGTGATTTAGAGCATGAGATGGTTATATAAACGGGTTAGGACAATGCAAGGGTAACTCCATCATACGTGAGTGTACTATGGACATATACATGATTTCACAAGATTTCACAAGATGGAATTTTGATCACATAACCATTTCCTACTCACCCTCCCCAATCAATACACAAGGATCCAGTCAAGTTACGTTACCTTGCACAAGAGGTTTTTATCATGTTTGCTCACGTGATCATGAGAGTACAAGATTGCACAAGAGTATACATGAATAGAGGTGTACATGAAATACAAGATGTTCGTGAAAAGCACATGACAACTGTATTTGATGCACGCCGAGGGGGATAACATCGTATGACAAGATCCATATAGTACCAATCCGTGATAATAACATGACAGCATCATGTAAAGTAATCTATTGCAAGAATATAAATCCTAACAAGTATGAAATGATCAGAGAATGTACTCGCCTGTCACCCTGTATGACTGATATGAATAGATGTCTGAACTGGTGTCACAGAGTCCTATTTAGAGTAAAACAGGTCACAATATATCCACAATGGTAAAAATAGAGTATACAATGCATACTACATGATTCTAGGTCAATCTGGTCAAAAGTCAACTCTTGGTCAACTCTAACAGTCAAACTAGGTCAACTTAAGTCATACTAGGTCATAAGGAGTCAACTAAGTCAAACAAGGTCAAGCAAGTCAAGGTTAGTCAAATCTAGGTCAAACTTAGACTAACTAAGGGTTTTTAGGTCAAGGGTCAACTCTATATGTCAACTCTGTAAGGCTAACCCAAATCATGATACAACTCCTAATTATCCCACTTAACCCCATACATATCTTAAATTATATAGGACTATCCTCATAATCATATGGTCAAACATAAATCAACTAGTTTAATAGTCTAGGATTTAGTCAAACCTTAGTCATCAAGCCCTTTAAAGTCCATCCAAGCCATTTCTAGGTCAATTAGGTCAAGTTTGACCTAAGGTTGACTTTGGTCAACTCTGTTGGCCCATTGGTCATAGTCAACCCGATTTTAATAATTGATCAAAACTCTATCTGGATATACGAAGCTTGTTGGGACATCTCAGCTTCTTGGACATAAGCAAGATTGGATATTCACTCCGTTCAAGACTGAAGATCTGTTTGCCTACTTGAGTCTGTACTTCCTATGCAATATAATTTTTCACTTTATTTTGAGTCTAGGAATACGTTGTACACCGAGTCGTACTGGCAAATAGGCTATCCCCAAAATAGTTCAAAATGTTTTTAAAATGACCTATCAAAATGTTTACAAAAAGGTTTTCAAAAAGGTTTTCAAAAATCACCAAAAATCTATTTTAAAACCCTAACCTAACCCTGACAGAGTTCGGACAGAGTTCGGCCAGAGTTCGGTTGGTGGCCGTTTGATTTTTGAATTCTCTGGAACTTGGTCCTCCTGCAGTTGCGGATTTGACCGAGATTTGCTCATCGAGTTCTGCCCGAATTCTGCCCGAATTCTGACAGAGTTCTTCCTTTGGAATTCCTATAAATAGAGATGGATTTCGATCATTTCAATTCACTCATTCACTTTCAATCTTCTCTCTATCTAAAAAGCTTTCTGCCTTCCAAAGAGTTTACTAGAGCTTTCATTTTCAGATCCCAAGCCAGTTACAATCCTCTAGTCAATTTGCCAGTGCGGTACGGTCTAGAAGTTTCTGAGAGATTGTAATCAGAAGGCTTGATTGAAGAATACATCTTCACATTTGAAGTTGGACGAGTTCTTCGTATCAAAGCTCGCGTTGTAGAAGTTGCAAGGACTTCGTAAGAAAACTTGCAGTTTTTCCTATAGTGGATTCAACTGGTAGCAAGAGTTCTACCGACTGGATTAGTCCTCAACAGAGGGATACCAGTATACATCGCTGTCTTTGCGTTTGCTTTCTGAACTCTGCCTTTACATTATTTCAACTGTGATTATATACTGTGATTGTGTTGCTAACATTTTTTAATTAGCATTATTCCGCTGCCAACTCTATTCACCCCCCCTCTAGAGTATTACGCTTTACTATATCGTTCCTACAATTGGTATCAGAACGGGTGTTACAGGTAAAGCGAGGTAACAGTGCTATTATTTATTTATTATTTATTAGATCACAGCACATCACATGGCTACTATGAAATTCACAAGTGAAGGTCAGGCCACAAACAGACCCCCTCTGTTTGATGGTACTAACTACACTTATTGGAAAACACGGATGAGTTTCTTCTTGAAATCTCTTGATTTTGACTTATGGGCTATTGTTCTTGATGGCTATCAGAAGCCACCTCGTATAAATGTCGAGGGAGTTTTGGTTGAAAAACCCCAAAGCAGTTATACAGAGGAAGAAAAGAAAAAGGCCAGTCTTGACGCACGTGCCATTAATGCTCTTTTTTGTGCCTTAGACAGAACAGAATTTAACAGGGTATCTACATGCACAACGGCAAATGGTGTGTGGAAGCTTTTCGAAGTTACACATGAAGGCACGACTCAAGTCAAGGAGGCAAAAGTCAGCAGACTTACTCAAGAGTACAAGGCGTTCAAAATGAAGCCAAATGAAACAGTCACACAAATGTTCGAGAGGTTCTTGGATATTGTAAACCTTTTGTCCTCCTTAGGCAAAGATTACAGTAACTACGAAAAGATTCGCAAACTCCTGCGAGCTCTCACCAAGAACTGGATTCCGAAGGCTACAGCTATCATTGAAGGAAACGACCTCACCACAATGTCACTTGAAGTACTCATGGGTAAACTACTCACTCATGAACTGGAGCTACAAGATTTTGAAGAACCTGCACCAAAGGAGAAGACTATCGCCCTCAAGGCTCAGCACAGAAAAGCTGCTGAAGATGACTCAGACAGCAGTGGATCTAACGCTGAAGATCAAGCTCTCCTAGCAAGGAAGTTCAAAAGATTCATGAGACATGAGAAGAGAGTCAAAGAGAACAACAGCAACAACTGGTACCAAGAAGATGCTGTCTGCTATGGCTGCAAGAAGAAGGGACATATGAAGAAGGACTGTCCCATCAACTCATCATCGAGCAAGAAGAACAACAGGTATGAAAAAGGCAACCTGAAAAGATCAACGTCTCGGAAATATGCTAACACCAGCATATGGCATGAGAGTGAAGCTAGCGACTCAGAAGATGAACATTCAGAGGACGCTGCAAACATCTGCTTCATGGCAATCGATCAGGTACCTACTGAACCTGTAGAAACATATGATGACTTCACCTTTGAGCAATTAGGAGATGCCTTCAGTGACCTGATGCTTGACTACAGGAAACTGCGTAGTAAATATCAGACCGCTAAGAAGGTACTCAAAGAGTACAAAGGAGAAATAGGAAGACTTACCGACCTACTAGCTGAGGTTAGAGCTAATGTTAGTGAGTCTGGTGAGCTTTCCTCTATAAAGCTCTTATTACACGAGACTAAACAGTCATCCGAAGAGAAAGACAAGATTATAGACCAATTGAGAGAAGATCTTTCTAGAGAAAAGAAAAGTCTTCAATCTGTACAAATCAGAATGGAATCACTCACTTCTGATTATACTAAGTTATATGACACTTCCAAAAGGTTGGAAATTAGGTTAGGAAAACAGCCTGAGTCTGCTGCTTCCTATCCTAACACGTGTCACTTACCGAGAATTCGGAACATTCCCAAGCCAAACACTGTCAGACCAAACCATATAAAACCTTTACCCCAAAAGGTTAAGCCCAAACATGATCATAGGTATGCATTCTTCTATACTAGAAAACCCAAACCTACCAACCATGCACACCACTCAGCTTTCAACACTCGACATGCACAATGTCATTATTGTGGCCTCATTGGTCATATATCATCTGCATGTAGAATGAGAAAGCTTGTAGATTTAAATGTCTATGCTTGGATACCTAAAGCTAACAATTCAGGACCCTACAAGAAATGGGTACCAAAGGTTTCATCTGCAAACTGTTTTGTAGGTGGAACACCCTTTACATGCTAGAAGCAAATGGATCCTCGACAGCGGTTGCTCACGGCATATGACCGGTGACGCTACCCTATTTGCAACACTGTCGAAGAAGAAGAAGGAAGGTTATGTTTCCTTCGGTAATAATTTGAAAGGGTATATTATTGGTATCGGTGATGTTGGTAAGTCTCCCTATCCCGTGATTAAAGATGTCTGTCTGGTTACCGAGTTGAAACATAATCTGCTCAGCATAAATCATCTAGCTGATCATGGTTATGGTATCAACTTTGGCAAAGACAAATGTACTATAGTTGATAGCTCAACTGGTAGTACTATCTTTGAAGGAATCAGGGAAGACAATATATATGTTTTCTATCTGTTGGAAGAAGCTAACATTTCAGGTAGATGCTTAATGGCCAAAAGTGATGAGAGTCATCTATGGCACATGAGACTCGGTCATGCAAACATGGATACAATTTCAAGATTATCCACAAAGAAGATAGTACGCGGTTTACCAGACATAACATTCAAGAAGGATTCGGTATGCAGCCAATGTGAAAAGAACAAGGCTACCAGATCCACATTCAAGTCTGTAAACGCAGTATGTACTACTAGACCTCTACAATTGCTACACATGGATTTATTCGGTCCTAGCAGAGTTGCTAGCCTCGGAGGTAAATTATATGAATTTGTTATTGTAGATGATTTTTCTAGATACACGTGGGTATATTTCTTGACACGCAAGAATGACGCATTATCCGAATTTGTCGCCTTTTGCAAGAAAGTACAAAATGAAAAAGGTTACATGATCACTCGAATTAGAAGCGATCATGGAGGCGAATTCGAGAATGCTGATTTCGAGCAATTTTGTGACACACACGGTTTCATACACGAGTTCTCCTGCCCTAGAACTCCACAACAAAATGGAGTTGTGGAACGTAAGAACAGAACTCTAACCGAAATGGCCAGAGTGATGTTAAATCAATTTAGCCTACCCAAATACTTTTGGGATGAAGCTGTCAATACAGCTTGCTTTGTGCTCAATAGAGTTCTAATTCGACCCAAATCGAAGAAGACTCCATTTGATTTATGGTTTGATAGAATTCCTTCAGTTTCTTACTTTAAGATATTTGGCTGTAAGTGTTTTATTCTTAATACTAAAGACAACTTGGGAAAGTTTGACGAAAAGGCCGATGAAGGTATATTTCTAGGTTATGCGGCCAAGAGCAAAGGGTACAGAGTCTTCAACAAACGTACCATGATCATCGAAGAATCAATCAACGTCACTTTTGATGAAATGAACCAAATGACTCTCGATGACAGTGATGAAGATCTGCCTACATCAAGTTCAATATCAGCTGAACCTGAACCAAGCTCTGCACTAGCTGAACCCCCTAGAGGAGATCCAGGAACCAGCTACCTACAGAGTCTACCGAAGAGGTTAAAATTCACAGCTGATCATCCACAAGATTTGGTAATTGGTGACATTACCAAAGGAGTAAGTACTCGATCATCCAGTAGAGATATTGTTTCTAGTGTTGCATTTATTTCACAGCTAGAACCTAAATCTATTGATGAAGCATGTAGTGATAGTTTCTGGATAGATGCCATGCAAGAGGAATTGAACCAATTCGAACGGAATCAAGTTTGGGAACTTGTTCCCAAGCCTATTGATCATCCGGTCATTGGCACCCGTTGGGTATTCCGAAACAAACTAAATGAGGATGGTTTAGTAACTCGTAACAAGGCTCGACTCGTAGCTCAAGGATACAATCAAGAAGAGGGTATCGACTACGATGAGACTTATGCCCCAGTTACGAGATTAGAATCCATTCGAATGTTATGTGCATTTGCATGTTTTCATGATTTCAAACTTTTTCAAATGGATGTAAAAAGTGCTTTTCTAAATGGCTTTATAAAAGAAGAAGTTTTTGTAGCACAACCTCCGGGTTTCACGGATTTCAAAAATCCTGACCATGTTTTCAAGCTGAAGAAAGCCTTATATGGTTTGAAACAAGCCCCTCGTGCTTGGTATGACCGTCTAAGCTCTTTTCTACTTGACAACGGTTTTTCAAAAGGAAAGGTTGACACTACACTTTTTATTAAATCTTTTAATGACAAGCTGCTTTTAATTCAAATCTATGTTGATGATATCATATTTGGATCCACTGATGAATCTCTTTGTCAAGAATTTTCTAAGTGTATGCAGAATGAGTTTGAGATGAGCATGATGGGAGAGCTGAAGTTCTTTCTCGGATTGTAAATCAAACAAACCGACAATGGGACGTTCATTAATCAAGCCAAGTACACAAAAGATTTGCTAAAGAAGTTCGATCTGGACAATGTCAAACCTATTGGCACTCCGATGGCAACTTCAACAAAGCTTGATTCTGACGAACAAGGCAAGCCAGTCGACACACGTAAGTATCGAGGTATGATTGGTAGTTTACTTTACTTAACTGCTAGTCGTCCAGATATAATGTTTAGTGTTTGCCTGTGTGCACGTTTTCTAGCTAACCCAAAGGAATCACATCTGACCGCAGTTAAGCGTATCTTCCGATACCTTAAGGGCACTTCTTCTGTCGGCTTGTGGTATCCCAAAACTAAATCCTTTGACCTTATTGGTTATTCGGATGCAGATTTTGCGGGATGCAAGGTTGATAGAAAAAGTACTAGCGGTACATGTCATTTCTTAGGCAAGGCTCTAGTCTCTTGGTTTAGTAAAAAGCAAAATTCTGTAGCCTTATCAACAACAGAGGCTGAGTATATCGCCGCAGGACGTTGTTGCGCTCAGATTTTGTGGATGAAACAAATCCTAGAAGACTTTGATTTATTTTTCACACATATTCCCATTTTCTGTGATAACACGAGCACCATTAATTTGACTAAGAATCCTGTATGTCATTCTCGTACTAAACATATCGAGATTAGACATCATTTTCTTAGAGATCATCATCAAAATGGAGATATAAACCTTGTGTACATAGATACTGAAAATCAATTAGCTGACATCTTCACTAAACCTCTAGCGGAAGATCGTTTCAATTATTTACGTCGAGAATTAGGAATTTTGGACGTCAATAATATTAATTAATTTTATTTTATGATTATATATCATTATGCAAAAACTGTGTTAGAGACAAGCTAATAAAGAGTCTGTCTGTCACCACAACTACGGTTGAAGCGAAGCGGTACTTAAGAGTTCCCCGGTGAACCTCCGCCAGCTGGGACAGTACTCCTACAGCTAATCTGAGACAGTCGCTGTGTAACGACATTTAATTCATAAAATATTATTAATTATGTTATTTGAAGACTAAAATAACTAATCTTTGAATTAAATATTTGCAACGAGTCAATGAAAAAGAAGTAGCACAAATCAACTTTGAAAGAACCCTAGGCGAATTCGGCCAGAGCTCTGACCGAATTCGGCCCGAGTTCGGTTGAGGGTGTATGTGTATATATACAGAACCCGAGAGCTTCTTCTCTTTCATTACTTCCAAACTAATTACAACAGCAGCAGCAGCCGACCCCGACCTCCAAACCCTAGTTCTTCACCAATCTATTGCTTCCAATCTACTTGGTGAAATCCTTCCAAAATTTGGAATCGTGCGGAGATCGTTCTTCTCTACAACATATCTAATTTTCGTGAGGTATAACTCCCTCTCTCTCCACCTTTCAAATTAGTGCTTTTTATTTCAATGGCACCTAGATTTAATCCGTTTAAGAGGAAGAAGACCACTCCTAGTGAGGAAGGATCCTCTTCGAATCCTCACATGGATTCTTTGTTTTCGTCGGTCCAAAGAGCGACGGCGCTTTCGATGGGTTCTTCTTTCAAACCCTCGATCAAGCTTTATTATGGTACGGTGACTTTTCCACCCGTTCCATATGTAGCGGCGCTCCGGTTAAATGGACGGTATTCCCTGATCATCGTCACTTATTTGAGGCATTAGGGTTACACTTACTTGTTAAACTGTGCTTCCCAATAGCTACTAATGCCATTAGATTGTTCTATTGCAATCTCGTAGTTAACACTTTTGACGTGAGCACACGTGTCGGAGGCATAGACATTGACTTCAATGATGTCCTTCTAGCGGAGATTCTTGGTATTCCCAATGAAGGTGAACCGCTAGTTGATATCACGGAATTCGATTTCTCCGAAGGCACTACACTCACGAGTTTCAAAACGGAACTTTGTGCACCTGACAGAGTACGTTCTGGAAAGTTCAAGGCTAACAACCTGAACTTGTTTAACTACGAATTGCATCGCATCATCTACTCTACTCTTCTTCCAAAATCCACTTCCAAGGATGATGTGACTTCGCTTGAGCTGTCCGCCATGTACCATATTCTTAAGGGGATTCCTTTTTCCACCCCTAAGATAATCATTCAGATGATGGGATGTTGTCGTGCTAGAGATCGAAATCTCTCTTACGCGATGATTCTTCCTCGTATCTTTCAGCGATTCGAGATCGATCTATCGACTTGTACTCAGGACTCTGAGCCCAAGTTACTCCAGCTTTCTCGTCGCAGCCGGACTGCTTCAGCTCCACCTCCTGCTCCTCCTACTGTACCATCTTCACCACATCAGCCGTATACCATGACTTTTGAGGGCATACATCAGCATTTATCAGCTTTGCACGTCTCGATGACGGACATGGCTCGCGAGCGAGAGTTCCGCGATGTCACCCGTTACCAGGCGATGGCAAACTCCTTAGCCGATCTGCGTTTTGCCCAGACTGGTCACTCTGCTGCTTCCATCCCTCGTGATCCAGCTTTTTCGGGTTACCGCTGTGAGGATGAGGCTGTTCATGCCTACTTCCAGCCAGGTAACGCCTATGACTGGTATCGTGCACCTCAAGATTATGTTGGTGAGTTCTATGCTGGCGCCCCTACTCATCCTACTGGCGCTGGTACTTCTGGTGCTGGTACTTCCGGTCATGCTGGCCACGCTGCTGATGATATTGATGAGGATAGTGATGATGAGATCTGATTTGATTATTAGTGATATTCTATTGTATACTTGGAAATGCTCCGACATTCCAAGTTTTTATCATTTACTTTTTATCAGTACTTTGTAGTTTGCTATCAGTACTTTTTATCTTCATGGACATGTTTTTGATGTTTCATTTATGACATCTCAGTTTATTTCAGCATTTTGTTTTATACTGCTTCTCCATTTTAAACTGCCTGTGAAATAGCATGCCTGAGATTTTTTATGTTTTTGAAGCAATACATGCCTGTGATGATAATTTGTAGAAATTTTACATTCCTGTGATGCTATATCTCTAATTCTTATACTATATTTCTTTTATTTTCTCGCTATTTGTTACTTATGCATTGATTGCGGGGGAGTCTTCTGCATTTAATGCGGGGGAGCCTTCTCTTGTGCAATTATTTTGCTAAGTGACAAAGGGGGAGAAAATTAAAATGATCTAACATTTTTTTGAGTTAAATACAGGTTATGAACAATTTCTACTTTTTGATATTTTTCTTGCAACTTCTACAACGCGAGCTTTGATACGAAGAACTCGTCCAACTTCAAATGTGAAGAGGTATTCTTCAATCAAGCCTTCTGATTACAATCTCTCAGAAACTTCTAGACCGTACCGCACTGGCAAATTGACTAGAGGATTGTAACTGGCTTGGGATCTGAAAATGAAAGCTCTAGTAAACTCTTTGGAAGGCAGAAAGCTTTTTAGATAGAGAGAAGATTGAAAGTGAATGAGTGAATTGAAATGATCAAAATCCATCTCCATTTATAGGAATTCCAAAGGGAGAACTCTGTCAGAATTCGGGCAGAATTCGGGCAGAACTCGATGAGCAAATCTCGGTTAAATCCGCAACTGCAGGAGGACCAAGTTCCAGAGAATTCAAAAATCAAACGGCCACCAACCGAACTCTGGCCGAACTCTGGCCGAACTCTGGCCGAGTTCTGTCAGGGTTAGGTTAGGGTTTTAAAATAGATTTTTGGTGATTTTTGAAAACCTTTTTGTAAACATTTTGATAGGTCATTTTAAAAATATTTTGAACTATTTTGGGGATAGCCTATTTGCCAGTACGACTCGGTGTACAACGTATTCCTAGACTCAAAATAAAGTGAAAAATTATATTGCATAGGAAGTTCTGACTCAAGTAGGCAAACAGATCTTCAGTCTTGAACGGAGTGAATATCTAATCTTGCTTATGTCCAAGAAGCTGAGATGTCCCAACAAGCTACGTATATCCAGACAGAGTTTTGATCAATTATTAAAATCTGGTTGACTATGACCAATGGGCCAACAAACTCTAGTCAAACAAGGGTCAACTAGTTAGGTCATGGGTCATTAGGTCAATTAGGGTTAGCCCTTAATGGCCATAGGCTAATGTCTATAACCCATAGGCCAGTAACTTATAGGTTCTATGTAAACCTATATCTAAAAAGTATAGTATCACATATATATATATATATATATATATATATATATATATATATATATATATATATATATATATATATATATATATATTTATATATATATATATATATATATATATATATATATATATACAAATATATCAAAATATATATATTCTAATATATACCATATATATATCTACATAACCTATATAGAATATATATATTTTGATATATTTGTGTGTATATATATATATATATATATATATATATATATATATATATATATATATATATATATATATATATATATATATATATATATATATATATATATATATGTACAACATACATATATACATATTTATATAGAGAGAGAGAACAATAGAGAGAGAGAGAGAGATGTGGGAGTGTGTGTGACAGTGAGAGGGGGGGTTCTCAGAATTTCTGAGAAGGGGAACACAACACACACAGACACATTACATATATATATACACACACCTATACCTACCTATATATACACATATATACACTCACATACATATACACTTATATCCACACACTCATATACATATATGCATACATATACAGCGTATATATACATAAATACGCATACATATATCAATCAAAAATCGATTTGAAATTCATTTTTAATTACTGAAATTAACAGAAAATACTGTTCATTACTGAACATTGGGGGTAAACCCAAATCAAAGCCAAAAACCTAGCTAAGATGCCAAAGTAGTGGTTGGTAATCGTGCCCCCATATGTGTACGTGTCGTAGGTGTCCATAGGTGTCCACCACGACACGACACGACGTGTCCAGGACGAGAAAACCCAAATCGGGTAACACTGTGTCACCCTCACTTTTCCCAGTTAGGGGTAAAATGATAATTTTCCATTTTATAATATTTTTGGGAATTTTATTTCTTGAATATTATTATTTAATTATTATAGGAGTCGGGTTCGAATTTCATCGCATTCCGAGTTAATTCGGGACCCCGGTGAATTTCGACTTGAGCTGTAATTAGCCTGTTAGCTAACCATGGCCCACCACACTAAACTTTAGAGTTTAAGAGTTTGGACTAGTCCCCCATGAGTAATCTAGTTTAATTATGATTTTTATTTATTTTTAGCAACTTCCTAAACCTAATTTGGAATTTATTTGTATTAGGCTTAGGGAGGGGCAAACTTGTAATTTACAAGTGCCCCTCACCACCATGCTTTGGCCGGCCCCTGTAGGCACCCCCCTCCACCTCTTTTACTTCATCACCAAGTAAAACTCTCTTTCTTCATTTCTTTCTTCCAACTTCTCCTTCTTCCTCTTCAACCTACAAATTAGGTATGTCTTTAAACTCACATTTAACTCTCCATTTCATTTATTCTTTCACATTAATTAGAGAGATGACCATTCTCTACAAGTTGACCCTAGATTTGTTAGGTTCCCCTAAATTCTAGTTTAAGGATTAATTATGGTTTTATTCTTTTTAGAGTGGTATATATATATATATATATATATATATATATATATATATATATATATATATATATATATATATATATATATATATAATATATATATATATATATATATATATATATATATATATATATTATTAATTTATATATATATATATATATATATATATATATATATATATATATATATATATATGTGTGTATTTATGTGTGTGTATTTATATATGTATTTGTGTGTGTGTAGAGGAGGGTGATAGTTGTGTCATGAGAGTGTGTCCATGTGAGTGGTGAGAATGTGTGTGTGTTTGTGTTTATATATATATATATATATATATATATATATATATATATATATATGAATATGTATATATATATATTTATGAGAGTGTATTTATATAGATATATATATATATATATATATATATGGGTATGTATAGATATATATATATATGGATGTGTGTATATGGATGTATGTATAGGGATGTGTGTGTGTTATATAGATATCTAGATAGATATATAGATATATATATATATATATATATATATATATATATATATATATATATATATATATATATATATATAGGGATATATATATATGAAGTATATATATAGAGAAGAGAGGAAGAGATGAGAAGAAGAAGAAGAAAAGCCCAGCAGCAGCAGCAACATGCTGCAGTAGCAGCAGCAGCAGACCTGGCTGCAGCCAGGTCTGAACCCCCCCCTTTTGGTTTGGCCTTTAAGCCTAATAACCCCCCCTTCACCTATATATATATGTATATATATATATATATATATATATATATATATATATGTATTATATATGGATAGAATCATAGAGAAGAGTAGAAGAAGATTATGGAATGAGAAGTTAGAAAAGAATTAGAAGTTAGAAGAAAAGATTGGAAGAAGTTGGTAGAATAGGAAGAAAGCTAGAATAGGAAATAGGGAAAAATCGAGTTAGAGGGCGAAACGGTGCCCGGAGTATCGGAATGAGTTGAAACTTGGCGTGGGGCAAGAATACGTGATTTAGATTTTGCGGGTAGGCTTCCGGTTAGAAATCGGGGTTGTAGGGCGCCGGTATCGCGCCGTACCATTCCGTATCTTGAAATATTCAAGATACCGGCAATGGGCCGTAACATGGACTAGATGTCCATTTTACTTAGGTATCTTGGTAGGTAATATATGTATAGGCTAGTACCTTACTACCCTAGGGAGCTCGGGTCAAAATACCAAGCGTAGGTAGGCTAACTTGATAGTTGCCGAAGCTAGAATTTTACCCTTTTTAAGGGTAAAATAGGATATTGGCCTACGGCCAAGATATGAGTTTCGAAGTCCAATATGGACTTGGATATGGGTTGTAGAGGTTGGTAATAGTTAGAAATAGTCGCCTAGACCTAGTCTTGACCCCGTTTGACTTTTTTCGACTTTTTGACCCGTGATGCCTGGTATGACCTAGGATTGACTTGGGTTGGCTTAGATTGACTTGGTATAACTTGATTTGACCTAGATTGACTTGACAGGACTTAGTGTGACTCAGTGAGACCTAGTTTGACCTAGATTGCATATCATTCATTGTAAATCATTCCTAAACTTGTTTAAACCTAAATTAACTTACAGTATCTCATATTTAGGTCTTCTGATACCGCTCTGAGCATTGATATACCATACAGCTCAGGACAGCAGGCGAGTACATTCACTGATAGTTTTTATTGTCTTGATATCTGCTATATCTGATTCAGTCGTAGTGTCTTACTTGATTCTTAGTCACGATAGTTCACGGACTAGTACACATTGGATCATGACATGAGATGTTGTTCCTAGATTTCTGGGTATATGGGTACACTCCCTGTCTTGTTCCCTGTACTTGTATAGATACCGATTTCTAAGAGGATTTGCTACCCTCTTACGAAATCACGTGCCATAACGTGTCATGTCCAGATCCATTGTACTATTCGGGGATGGAAAATTATTAGGGGCTATGTGATCCAAGCCACCCTGTCACTATTCATGTGCTCGCGCCACTCTTCCCTCACGAAGGGTGTAGCGAGATCCTTTACCTTGTGCTCGTTATCCAGGTTGGCCGGCATGTCTCTCCGTTGAGGTCACCGCGGATTGCCGGGCCAAGTGGATAGCCTGTCCTGTCACTTATCCCAAGCCGATCACATATCGCTCTAATAATTCAAATCACATTTTATATTTACTTTATCTTATCGTATATCCTGTTCTGTTCTACATTCAGTATTTTCTCACCATGCCATGATATACAGTTACTCACATGCTCTACTTGTCTTTACATTGTACCTTGATTGGAGACTAAGTTCTGATCGGGAGAAGAGTTACAACCCCGGTCCTTGTTTGGTTTAAGGGTTGTAACTCGGCTTCCGAACGGTTCCCAAGTCTTCATATATCTTTGTCTTGTAGTTCATTATACTGTCTCTTATAGAATTTGTCAATTCATATGGAACTGCTGTTAGTGTTTGTACTTGCTCATTTTTCTGACAGGATACCGTTATGATATATTACAGATGACTCTGAGGCGGACTGCTCGACCTATTATGGGCTCGAGTCAGATGGAGTAGCCTTAGATCGTGGCCTTATAGTAGAGCCACTAGATTTTGTACTTCCAGAGTAGTGTAGGTTAGCTAGGTTTGACTGGACTGCGATCCAGCTAGCTTATCAGACTGTAGTTCTATATTATATTTTGATACCCTATGATGTATATATCTGGGCTTGTATTGGACTCTGCACTTATTTACTCTTCATCTATCATATGTCTTTCCTTCTGAGCTATCTACCTTAGTTTTATTCTGTGATTGAGACTGTATTGATATGTCACCTCCATTCGGAGAGTATATACTATATAGGTACATTTAACTGTTAGTCGTAGGTATTTACAGACGTTATATACAGCGTTCTACCGCCGATTCTGCGGCGTAGGCTGGACGTACCCACGTGCTCGTGCCCCTCATAAGGGTGCGGGTCGTGTCACATTTTTGTGGTGGCCCACGCAGGTCCAGTATTGCAATTAGTACGATCTCGTAATGGTGCTCGACTTAGAGTACTAATTACGAGCCTGCAATTAGGACGTAGGACCTAGGACATGATAGGAGTTTCTCAATCACACCTAGGAAATTTCTGATCTTTTGATTATCATGATTATTCACCTTGTATTAAATTAACTGTCCTTCTTTGATAATCTACTCATGTGCCATATTGATCTTTTTGTTTCAATTCGTCTCCAGGATGACGAAGACGCACCCGCAGGCCACTGGATCGAGTAGCTTGCCTGAGAGATCTGATCAGGTTGAGGAGGAGGTTCACGAGACTGCCCCCAGTGATTCTACTATTCTGGAGACCCAGGCAGTTGCACAGGGAGGTCTACCACCTCCACCCCAGAGGGTTACGACCGTTGTTCCGGAGATACTGCCGCCACCACCACCGGTACCGACGGATACGCATCATATGTTCCTTCTCCTTCAGCAGATGATGGAGACACAGCGGGCCCAGGCAGAGGCATCGCAGCGCCAGTCGGAGGCGTCACACCGACAGATCGAGATGCTGAGGTAGAGTATGGAGAACTCGCATCAGCTTGCCCTAGCAGCAGTAGAGAGAGTGGCACCGGGTACGATATAGGGCCCTACTGGCCAGCAGCCGTACCAGCAGTAGTCCAGGCCGGGGACAGTATTGGACTTCAGGAAGATGAGCTCCAGGGACTTCACAGGCACGGAGGGCATCCTCTATGCAGACGACTGGCTAGAGGATGTACAGCGGAGCATGGAGCTGGCAGAGCTTCCTAGAGCGCTTTGGGTTTCGGCCGCAGCCAGCCGATTCTTCGACATTGTGCTGACATGGTACCGTACGGATCCTCGTGCGTCGGTGAGAGGGCTGACTTGGGAGAACTTCCGGAGGCTCTTCAAGGAGAAGTTCTTCCCGGACGTGGCTCTTACAGCATTGGAGGGCCAGTTCGTGGGTCTAGTTCAGGGGAACTCGTCGGTGGACGAGTATGCAGCTGAGTTCTTCCGCCTTAGCAGGTTTGCTCCCGATATGATCCAGGATGAGGGACAGAAGGCTCGTAAGTTCTGCAGGGGACTTATTCATGCAGTGCGCACCCGCACCTCGGGTCGCCGTGATGCGACGTTCGATCAGATATTGATGGACGCGCAGATCGCAGAGGAGGACTTCGGCCTCAAGCTGAAGAGGAGCGGAGATACTATGGGGGCGAGTTCCAGTGCGGGACCGGCCAAGCGCCCCCACTTTCAGCAGCAGCAGCAGCAGAGGCCATTCCAGCAGCAGCAGCCTCTGTTGCAGATCCAGCAGGCACCGGCGCGTGCCCAACAGCACCAGGAACAGGGCCAGAGACCGGCTACACCGTGCGGCTTCTGCGGGAAGCCGGGGCACACCAGGGAGGCTTGCAGGAAGAGGTTGGGCGTCTGTCTCTACTGTGGGACGCCCGATCACCAGCTGAGGGATTGCCGCTTTCGCGGAGTCAGAGGAGGCCAGGACAGAGCACAGCCGGCTAGAGGACCAGCGGTTCAGCAGAGGGGTCCTCCACTTCAGACCCAGCAACAGCATTTTGTCCAGCACCATAGGGGAACACCCGCGGGCAGGGTGTTCGCTTTGGCAGCAGAGGAGAAGGCGGAGCCCGTGGGAGATGTTGTAGCAGGTCATGTTCTCCTAGATTCTTTCCCTGCTTTCGCCTTATTTGATTATGGGGTGACCCATAGTTTTGTGTCTGTTTCTTTTGCTCTGAGACACAATATTATTGCTGAATATATGGGTAGGACTTGCAAAATTATGACCGGGGGAGGTATTATCCTGGTTAATAATATTTGCAAGGGGCGGAGAGTCACTCTGAGAGGCCGGGACTTGAGTGCGTGTCTGCTCGTAATGCCCCTACCGAGGTACGATATGGTACTCGGTATGGATTGGTTGAGCATGCACCATGCTAGCATTGATTGTAGAGGAGGCAGAGTTCTTTTTAGGACACCGGGTGAGCCAGAGATCGAGTTTGCTCGAGGAGCAGCGGAGCCGGAGGCTGGATTCTGTAGAGCTTTGTTGGCGGGGCAGGATTTGCCACATCCGTTGATTGCTGAGTTCTCGGATGTCTTTCCCGAGGAGTTGTCGAGGATGCCGCCAGACAGGGACATTGAGTTCTCCATAGACTTGGTGCCGGGCGCCGAGCCCATCTCGTAGCATGTCTATAGGGTGAACAACAGCGAGTTGATAGAGCTGAAAAAGCAAGTCGACGAGCTGCAGGACAAGGGGTTCATCAGATCCAGTTCTTCGTCCTGGGGAGCGCCAGTCCTGTTCGTGCCGAAGAAGGACGGTACGTCCCGCATGTGCATTGATTATCGGGCGCTCAACAACCTCACTATCAAGAATAGGTACCCTTTGCCGAGGATCGACACTTGTTCGATCAGCTGAGTGGGGCAAAGGTCTTTTCGAAGATAGATTTGAGGTCCGGGTATCACCAGCTGAAGGTGAGGCGGGATGACATTTCCAAGACGGTATTTCAGACTCGGTACGGCCAGTACGAGTTTACAGTGATGCCATTTGGGTTGACCAATGCTCCCGCGGTGTTCATGAACTTGATGAACAAGGTATTCCATCAGTACCTTGACAAGTTCGTGGTGGTCTTCATAGACGATATCTTGATCTATTCGAAGACGCAGGAGGAGCATGAGGAACACTTGAGAGTTGTGTTAGAGACTCTGAGGAGGGAGCAACTCTACGGGAAGCTTTCGAAGTGTGAGTTCTTCTTAGACCAGGTGGAGTTCCTAGGTCATGTTGTGACCGAGCACGGGATTTCAGTAGACCAGAGGAAGATTTCGGTAGTGGAGTCTTGGTCTACGCCCAGTTCAGTTGCCGAGGTTCGGAGCTTTCTGGGTTTGGCTGACTATTACCGGAAGTTCGTTCAGGACTTCTCGCGGATTGCAGAGCCGATGACTAGACTCACCAGGAAGGACGTGGAGTTCGTCTGGACTGATGAGTGTCAGGCTGCATTCGATAAGCTGAAGAGGAGGTTGACTTCAGCTCCGATCCTGACTTTGCCATCTGGGTCAGAAGGGTTCTCGATCTTCAGCGATGCTTCCGGGAAGGGTTTAGGGTGTGTTCTCAGCAGCACGGAAAGGTGATTGCCTATGCATCCAGGCAGTTGCATCATCATGAGAAGAACTATCCTACTCATGATCTGGAGTTGGCCGCGGTTATATTTGCTTTGAAGTTGTGGAAGCATTACCTGTACGGAGAGCGAGTTGAGATCTTCACAGATCACAAGAGCTTGAAGTACGTGTTCACTCAGAAGGAGTTGAACATGCGGCAGAGGCGGTGGTTAGAGCTGATGAAGGACTTCGATATATCCTTACAGTACCATCCGGGAAAGGCCAACGTAGTTGCAGATACCTTGAGCAGGTATCCAGTTGCTATGTTCTTGACGACAGATCGTTACTTGTTGGCCGACCTGGATAGTTTGGGTATCGAGGTCATCATTTCGGGCATGGAGATCCAGATGTGGGGTTTGTAGATTCAGTCTGAGCTGATGGATAGAGTCAGGTCAGCGCAGTATGATGATGTTGCCCTGAGGAGCATCAGGGAGCAGGTGAGGATGGGCTTGCTTGACGATTTCTCTGTAGCCGAAGACGGGTCGTTGGGGCACGGTACTAGGCTGTGCGTTCCGCGTGGAGAGCTTCGGGAAGAGGTTCTTCAGGAGGCGCATCGCTCTCAGTATTCTATGCATCCTGGAGCCAACAAGATGTATAGGGACCTGAGAGAGCACGTATGGTGGTATGGCATGAAGCACGAGGTAGCTCAGTTTGTATCTCGTTGTCTTGTGTGTCAGCAGGTGAAGGCCGAGAGGCAGAGACCAGGTGGATTGCTACAGCTGCTACCCATTCCCGAGTGGAAGTGGGAGCACATCACCATGGACTTTGTATCTGGACTTCCACGGTCGCCAGGAGGGAAGGACACGGTTTGGATCATAGTTGATAGATTGACCAAATCGGCCACTTTTTGCCTTTCAAAGTGGGTTTGTCTACGGAGAGGCTGGCTGAGCTGTATGTTCGTCATATCGTGAGATTGCACGGAGTTCCGATGAGCATAGTTTCAGATCGGGATAGCCGATTCACTTTCCACTTCTGGGGAGTTTGCAGGCTAGCTTGGGTACCTCGCTCAAGTTTAGTACTGCTTATCATCCTCAGACAGACGGGCAGTCGAAGAGGACCATCCAGACCTTGGAGGATATGCTTCGCACATGTGTGCTATATCTCGGGGGTTCTTGGGAGGACCATCTTCACCTGGTAGAGTTTGCTTACAACAACAGCTACCAGGCCAGTATAGAGGTGTCACCATTTGAGGCTCTATATGGACGGAGATGCCGTACTCCCTTGTCTTGGGACGATGTTGGCGAGCGGGCGCTTCTTGGGCCAGAGATGGTTGTGGATGCGGCCGAGAAGGTCAGATTGATTAGAGACAGACTCCGGGTGGCTCAGGATAGGCAGGGGCATTGGGCCGATAGTCACCGGAGACCGTTAGAGTTCAAGGTTAGTTTCAGTTCTTGTCATGTTTGTTGTGATTGTTTGTTAGTTGTGTGTTGAGTTTTTGTCTTGTGTCTAGGTTGGTGACATGGTATTTCTGAGGATATCCCCGACACGTGGCACTATTCGCTTTGGCGGCGGTGGGAAGCTCAGTCCGCGCTACATCGGACCTTTCACCATCTTAGAGAGGATCGGTACAGTAGCCTACCGACTGGACTTGCCTACCAGGCTCGAGGGAGTGCACAACGTGTTTCATGTATCTCAGCTGAGGCAGTACGTGGCAGATCCTAGCCACGTATTGGACCATTCAGCGATACAGGTGGGACCTACTCTCAGCTATCCAGAACAGCCGGTGGAGATTCTGGATCGCAGGGAGAAGGTGCTCCGGAACCAGGTCATACCCTTGGTTCGGGTTGCATGGAGACATCACTCTCCAGGTGAGTCTACCGGGAGAGGGAGGACGACATGCGGGAGCGTTTCCCTTATCTTTCGCGCCCTGAGGTATAAATTTTCTTTAATTCTGTTTGTGATTTCCTGTGCTTGTTGTCTTCAATTTCGAGGACGAAATTTTTTTAAGGTGGATAGACTTGTCACCCTCACTTTTCCCAGTTAGGGGTAAAATGGTAATTTTCCATTTTATAATTTTTGGGAATTTTATTTCATGAATATTATTATTTAATTATTATAGGAGTCGGGTTCGAATTTCATCGCATTCCGAGTTAATTCGGGACCCCGGTGAATTTCGACTTGAGCTGTAATTAGCCTGTTAGCTAACCATGGCCCACCACACTAAACTTTAGGGTTTAAGAGTTTGGACTAGTCCCCCATGAGTAATCTAGTTTAATTATGATTTTATTTTATTTTTAGCAACTTCCTAAACCTAATTTGGAATTTATTTGTATTAGGCTTAGAGAGGGGCAAACTTGTAATTTACAAGTGCCCCTCACCACCATGCTTTGGCCGGCCCCTATAGGCACCCCTCCCACCTCTTTTACTTCATCACCAAGTAAAACTCTCTTTCTTCATTTCTTTCTTCCAACTTCTCCTTCTTCCTCTTCAACCTACAAATTAGGTATGTCTTTAAACTCACATTTAACTCTCCATTTCATTTATTCTTCACATTAATTAGAGAGATGACCATCTCTACAAGTTGACCCTAGATTTGTTAGGTTCCCCTAAATTCTAGTTTAAGGATTAATTATGGTTTTATTCTTTTTAGAGTGTATATATATTATATATATATATATATATATATATATATATTATATATATTATATATAGATTATAGAATATATATATATATATGTGTATTTATAACACATGTGTATTATGTGTGTGTATTATTAGTATTTGTGTGTGTTAGAGGAGGGTGATAGTTGTGT